>WSYH01002636.1:56767-80227 GCA_036426205.1 Ascaphus truei | reverse complement strand
GGGTGTACACCCAGTATACTCCCACCCAAACCGTACTGCACACCTCCTGCGGGTGTGCACATGGTATATGTGACGGTAGGGGTAGCTGGGGGACCTAATAAAGAGAAATCCCAGCTATTTACCCCTAAATCCAGGTAACTTGGCCAGCTATGCAAGGCTCATTTCGGTCAAATGTCTTTAATATCTAGGGAAGAACAGGGAATGTATAATGCACTATGTCGTAAGAATGCATTTCAAAGCGTGTACTCTGTCTTCTCTGTGACAATTCTTCCCCCAGTTTAGAATCAACATTGTTCTGTGATGTGATTTGGGCTAGCTGTCCTGTCTCTACATAATTACCTTATGTCTGTATTTATGCCTGTGTTAGCAATTCCTCCCTGATTAGATACCTGGTATTGTGTGGTGATGGAATTAACATGCAAGAAAGTACATTAGATATTCCACTGTTACTGTCATTTCTATGGAGAAAGACTAAGTAATTCCCTCAGTTGAAGCTCTCCATAGAAATAGATCAGAACAAAGGTAGGGGTTAGGTAAATTAATCAGTTATCAGGTCTGAACCCCAGGCACTGTTTCTCTTGGCTGGCTGCCTTGCTCAATGTTAAAGGAAAATATAGGACCCTTTCAGTGTGAGATGGGCAGGCAGATTATTGGAGATAAGGAAAAAGCTGAGGTATTAAACAAATTCTTTGCCTCTGTGTTTACCAGGGAAGAATCAAGTTCAATAGTAGTGCCGCAGGAGGAAGCCACAACCTCCATATTAATGAACAATTGGTTAACTGAAGAAGAAGTTCATAAGCGACTTGAAAAAATTAAAGTAAATAAGGCACCTGGCCCCGATGGCATACATCCAAGAGTTCTCAAGGAGTTAAGCTCAGTAATAGCAAAGCCATTATATTTAATATTCAATTACTCAATTTCCACAGGCTCAGTACCACAAGATTGGCATAAAGCAGATGTGGTGCCTATATTTAAAAAGGGAGCTAGATCACAACTGGGAAATTACAGACCTGTAAGCCTGACTTCAATAGTAGGGAAACTACTTGAAGGTTTGATACGGGATAATATTCAGGAATACCTAATGGAAAACAAAATTATTAGTAATAGTCAGCATGGATTTATGAAGGATAGATCTTGCCAAACTAACCTTATTTGTTTCTTTGAGGAGGTAAGTAGGAATCTAGACCAGGGTAATGCAGTTGATGTGGTCTACTTAGATTTTGCAAAGGCTTTTGATACGGTTTCACACAAGAGGTTGGTGTACAAAATAAAGAAAGTTGGACTCAGTAATAATGTATGCACCTGGATTGAAAACTGGTTAAAGGACAGACAACAGAGGGTTGTCATAAATGGAACTTTTTCAGGTTGGGCTAAAGTCGTGAGTGGACTACCTCAGGGATCGGTACTGGGACCCCAGCTTTTTAACTTGTTTATTAATGACCTTGAGGTTGGGATCGAGAGCAAAGTCTCCATCTTTGCTGATGATACTAAATTGTGTAAGGTAGTAGAATCAGAGCAGGATGTAATTTCTCTTCAGAAGGACTTGGAGAGACTGGAAACGTGGGCAGGTAGATGGCAAATGAGGTTTAATACAGATAAATGTAAGGTTATGCATTTGGCTTTCCTAGGTGCAGGGACCCACTAGTCTGTGCATCCCCCCCATGCTGCACTTCAGTCTGTGCACCCCCCCATGCTGCACCTGAGTCTGTCCCTCCCCTCTATACTGCGCCTTAGTCTGTCCCTCCACTCTATACTGCACCCAATACAATTTCTGCATTTAGAAAAGACATACAATATCATGATCCGTTGCTGTCACACAATAGGTAAACGCACACCCCTTCCCATAACACAAACACAGGCTGTGTGTGTCTGGCTGCCTGTGTATAATGAGCAAACCTCCCATTTCCCACTCGTTATTTTCCTTTATTCTGCATGAAATGGAGGCGAGACATATAAAAGGAAAGATATTATTAAAACACGGCAAGCAACCACGAGTTTGGGAGCGATGACAAAAAGTAGCTACTATTTGCAATCTTATTGCTATAAAGTGATTTCAGAGTAAGTATGTCTGCACTGGGCCGGTATCCGTCTTATCAGGAGACATGGCAGGGCAGAGAAAAGACTGATAACATATAATCAAAAACAAACAAGATTACATTGTCAGCCTCTCATGTGAACATAATGAGGTCTCATAGAAAGGGACCACTTATTCATTTCACACTTTCATGGGTTTCATTTGGAGAGGATAATTGTTTTACTTAGCTACGCATATCTCGTGTGTGTGTGTGTGTGTGTGTGTGTGTGTGTGTGTGTGACAGGCACACGGCTTTGCTAGTTTAAAGTGCAAATTGTGGTCTCTAATGCAAGGGGCGGCCAACTCAGTCCTCAAGGGCCACTAACAGGTCAGGTTTTCAGGATATCCCTGCTTCAGCACAGGTGTCTCAATCAGTGGCTCAGTCTTCGACTGCACCACCTGTGCTGATGCAGGGGTATCTTGAAAACCTGACCTGTTGGTGGCCCTTGAGGACTGAGTTGCCCGTCCTGCTTTAATGTGTATTTGTCAGGAAAGCACAAGGGGTTAATGTATCTCAGATAATATCAAAAGAGCAGGATTTGTGAACATTTAAAAAACATCCGTTTCCCCGGTTCTAATCTTTGCTTCTTTGAGACGCGATCACGATTCTTTACAGAACAATTACGAGGAGTTTACAATCCGATTAGGAATCTATAAATAGAGTTAGAATTGGGGAGTAAAAGACAGTGAGATTTCTGATTTCTGTGACGCCTGAGACGGATTATCCTGGTTCCTATTGTGTGTATTTCCCTGCTTCATATCAATCCCCTTCTTCCCAGTCACGTGCTTGTGGTGTCCGAGCTATGTACCCCCACAGCCGCATTGTTTCGGGGTCACCCTTCCCTAGTTTCACTTCGCTATGTTTGTACATTAACACTTTAAAAGCACAGAAATAAAAAAGTTAAAAGAAAACAAAGGAAGTCAGATTGTATTTTCATTGTTAGCGGTGCAAAGGATTCTGGGGCTTGTCAGGACATTGCAGTGTGTAACGTTCTGATTTGCTTTTTCTATGGATAGCTGATAGAATGTAAATAAAGCCGTGATGTCAGAGCGCAGCAGCGGGAACGTTTCCAGTAACGCGCGGGCGCTTCACTCACCACCGGAGCTGGTTCGTCTCTTCCTCTATTATGTTCTGCTGGATCCGGTGCTCAAATACCGTCTCCTTCATCTGCCTTGTTCCTCCCTCTTTGCTGGGATGGGAAAGGCCTGGGGAAAGGAAGGACTAAAGGGCCATTCTATATATTCGCTGAAGCGGCCGCGCGGCTGGAAATCTCTATAGACTTCAATGAGGCTTTTTGTCTAAAAATGGCCTGAATTACCACTTTCGGGAATAGAAGATAGAATAAGGCCCTAAGAATACAGACTTGGACACATCCATGCACAGTGTCCTGGAACAGAAATACCCATTTCAGCCTTCTCTGTCCCCCACCCCCTTTTTTTGGCAGTTCTGCCTGCTAGCTGTACTTGGATGTTACTTTCCTTGCAGTTTCACTCCCAGTGCAGATGGAATGGATACATTATGTTGCCTTTTTTCCTTCCAGTCTGTCACACCCCTGGTTGCCCTGGCAACATCTCCAGTCCTCCAAGTTAATGGACTTTCCCATTCCCCCCTGTCCCTGCTGACAGTTAGTTTTAGCCTGACCCCTATCCCTGTGTCACAAGCAGTACCCACTGCCTTTACTTACTGACATTCGCAGAGTGAGTACATTTATGTTACACCCCTATGGCAAGGCCAATTCTTTTCACCTGCCCTTAATTACGAAGCACCTATAGAGAAGCACTCACAACCCACCATTACATCCACAAGTGCCTGTATATACTGATCCTTTCCTAATAAAGTGAAGAAAATATAACAGGACTTGGTGTGCTTAGGAAAGGGGGCTGAGTTGAAGCTATCTAGGTTCATTCATACCCTAGACATGACCCTGGGTCCAGAATAGTGAAAAGAAGACCGTGTGTCTTGGACACACACACAGGAACTGCTACTCACAACCCTTATGCTATACAGAATAGTCTCTACATCCCAGGACAAGCAAGCAGCTTTACACTACCAGACAGAGCAACAGGCTTTATACCAAAGAGCACAGACTTTCTACAGCAAAGCCTTACAAATAGCAAGCAGTTTACACAACTTCTGCAGCAGTACAAGCAAGCAGCTTACACTGCACACAGAGCCAAGCAGTCTTTACACAAGGCAGCAGCACTGCAATCAGACAAGTGCATTATACACAGAACTTTGATTGCTCTTTTCTGTCTTTGAGTTCACCCTCTGCACAGCCTGACAGTGAGGAATTACCATCTCACCTAACCCTGCGCACGTCCCCACGGCCAGCGCCATCAAGGGCCACGCCACCGGACACGGGTCAGAGCCACCGGGCACCTGTGAGTACAGCTACCCCCACGCTGAACGGTGCAGGACACCGCGAGGCATCATCTGAGACAGTCGCCCATCGCTGACGCAGGTAACAGCCCGCACGCCACACGCACTGGCTAAAGGCCTACACACACCTGCAGCATGGCAGAACTCAGATCCTCACCAGACACAACGCAGGAGAGTGACCACTCAGACACAGAGACCGCTGCACAACTGCCACAGGCACAGGCAGACGCAAGGCCTAAACGGATAGTCACACTCACACAAAAGGCCCGCGAAAAATATGAGACTGACATTGAAGCGCACCGCGAAAAGTTAGAGAAGGCCTGGGAGGACACTGGTCGTGAAATATGTAACGTTGCAAGTACTAGCGATCAGGAGAAACAGATTAGGCAAGCGATAGCACAATTGAGGTCAAGTCATAAACGCTACCAAATGCTGTCACAAACATATCTCGCCTACCTAAAAAGAATCAACACGGAGGAAAGCCTCAGCGAATGTGACCAGCAGGAGGCTGGTCAATCTCCCCGTTACTGTAACACGTAACATGTAACAGGTAACACTGATCCGGCTCCCTATTTCTATTACACATAACATGTAATGCTGATCCGATCTCCCCGTTACTGTAACACATACATGTAACACTGATCCGATCTCCCCATTACTGTAACACATAAATGTAACACTGATCCGATCTCCCCATTACTGTAACACATACATGTAACACTGATCCGATCTCCCCATTACTGTAACACATACATGTAACACTGATCCGATCTCCCCATTACTGTAACACATACATGTAACACTGATCCGATCTCCCCCTTACTGTAACACATACATGTAACACTGATCCGATCTCCCCCTTACTGTAACACATACATGTAACACTGATCCGATCTCGCCCTTACTGTAACACATAACATGTAACACTGATCCGATCTCCCCATTACTGTAACACATACATGTAACACTGATCCGATCTCCCCATTACTGTAACACATACATGTAACACTGATCCGATCTCCCCATTACTGTAACATGTAACGCTAATCGATCTCCCCGTTACTGTAACATGTAATGCTGATCGATCTCCCCGTTACTGTAACATGTAATGCTGATCCGATCTCACCGTCTACGCAGCATAACGTCGTCTGCATGCAGTCAACAGTAACGGTGGTTCCTACGCGCAATAAACGCGTCTGCCAGCCTTACAGTAAGGTGATCCTACGCCGCATAAAACGCGCCTGCAGCAGTTACAGTAAGGGATCCCCTCGCACATAACGCGCCGGCAGCAGTACGATAAGGATCCCTACGCAGCGTAATGCGTCTGCCTCAGTAACATGTAATTTTCCTACTTCCTCCTAACCTAAATAAACTCCTTTCCTACCCCTAAGACCATTCTCTCACGCAGCAAAACGCGTCTGCGAGCAGTAAGAGTAAGGGACCTACGCAGGCATAACGGCCTGCAGCAGTAACTTAAGGTCCTACGCTGCATAGCGCACCTGCAGCGTAACGTAAGGGATCCACGCAGCAATACACGCGCCTGCATCAGTAACATTATGGATCCATACTGCAGCGTAACGCGCCTGCAGCATTACACAGTAAGGGATCCTACACATCATACACGCGTCCTGCAAGCGTACCAGTAAGGCGATCCTACGCAGCATAACGCCGCCTGCGACAGTAACAGTTAAGGGATCCTACTGCGCATACGCGCCGCAGCAGTACAGTAAGGGTTCCTATCGCAGCATAACGCGCCTGCAGCAGTAACGTAAGGGATCCTACGCATCATAACGTCGCCTGCAGTATCAGTAACATTAAGCTGATCCTACGCAGCATAACGCGCCTGCACATTAACCGTAAATGGGTTCCTACGCAGCATAACACGCTGCGGCAGTAACATTAAGGTGATCCTACGCGCAGACGGCGTTTGCGTCAGTAACAGTAAGCGGATCCTACGCAGCATAATGCGCTCTGCAGCAGTACAGTAAGGGATCCTACGCAGCTAACTCGCCTGCAAGCATCTAACATAAGGGATCTACGACAGCATACACGCGCCTGCATCAGATAAGGTAAGGGATCCTACGCAGCATACCGCGCTCGCAGCAGTAAGGTAAGGATTCCTACGCAGCATAGAGCGCCGCAGCATGACTACCGGTAAGGTTCCCGCACGATGGTAAACGCTCCGCCCAGCAGTTAACAGTAGGGATCCTACGCACATAAGCTTCCGCAGGCAGTAACAAGTAAGGGTCTCCTACGCAGCATAACGCGCCTGACAGCCGTAACGAGTAAGGGATCCTACGCAGCATAACGCGCCTGCCCATAACAGTAAGGGTTACCTACGCAGCATAACGCGCTCACGGCAGTAACAGTAAGGGATCCTACGCAGCATAACGCGCCTGCAGCAGTAACAGTAAGGGATCCTACGCGCTTAAACAACGCGCCTGCAGCAGTACAGTAAGGGTCCTACGCAGCATAGCGTCTGCACATCACATACGGGATTGCCTACGCAGCTAACGCGCTGCCAGCAGTAACAGTAAGGGTCTACGCAGCATAACGCGTCCTGCAGCAGTAACATAAGGATCCTACTCCAGCATATAACGCGCCTGCAGCAGTAACAGTAAGTTGATCCTACGCACATACACGCAGCCTGACAGCAGTAACAGTAAGGATTCCTACGCAGCATAACGCGTCCTGCAGCAGTAACAGTAAGGGTTCCTACCAGCGTATACGCCCTGCAGCAGTAACAGTAAGGGTTCCTACGCAAATACTAGCGTGGTCAAGCAGTAACAGCTAAGAAGGGCATCCTACGCAGCCTAACGATCCGCATCACTTAACAGTAAGGTAATCCTACGCACTAACGACGCCTGCAGCAGTAAGCCGTCAATAAGGGATCCTCGCTCAGATAACACGATCTTCAGCAGTAACAGTAAGGGATCCTACGAGCATAACGCTTCTGCATCAGTAACGTAAGGGATCCTACGCAGCAGTAACGCGCCTGCAGCAGTAACAGTAGGGATCCATACCGCCGCATAACTAACGCCTGCAAGCAGTAACAGTAAGTGGATCCTACGCAGCATAACGCCCTGCAGCAGTAACAGTAAGGGATCCTACGCAGCATAACGCCGCCTGCAGCAGTAACAGTAATGGATCCTTACGCACATAACACGCCTGCAGCGTAACAGTACGGGATCCTACGCAGCATAACGCTCTGCAGCAGCAGTAACCGTAAGTGGATCCTACCGCAGCATAACGCGCCTCAGCAGTAACCAGTAGGGATCCTACCAGCATAACGCGCCTGCAGCAGTAACAGTAAGGGATCCTACACTGCAGCATCAGAACGCGCCTGCAGCAGTACAGTAAGGGATCCTACGCTGCAGTAACCCGCCTGCAGCAGTAATACAGCTACAGGGATTCCTAACGAGCAAGGAACAGTAAGGGATCCTACGCAGCACTAACGCGCTCCTGCAGCGTAAGTGGTGCTCCTACGCAGCTAAAATAACGATGCCTGGCCGCAGTAACGTAAGGGTCCTACGCAGCATAACGTCGCCTGCCAGCATTAACAGTAGGGTCTCCTACGCATCAAACGCGTCTGCAGCAGTAACAGTAAGGATCCTACGCAGCATAACGCCCCTGCGCAGCGTAACAGTAGGGTTCCTACGCAGCATAAACACGCTGCCCAGCAGTACAATAAGGTCCTACCAGCATACCTCCCTGCAGCGTAACAGTAAGGGATCCTACGCAGCATAACGCTCCTGCAGCAGTACAGTAAGGATTCCTACGCAGCATACGCGCCTGCAGCGAGTAACCAGTAAGGGTTTCCTACGTCAGCATAACGCGCCTGCAGCAGTACAGTAAGGGATCCTACGCAGCATAACTGGCCTCCAGAAGTAACTTAAGGGATCACTACGCACATAACGCGCCTGCAGCAGTAACATAAGGGATCCTACGTCACATACATACGCGCCTGCAGCAGTACAGTAGGGATCCTACGCAGCTATAACGTCGCGCTGCATAGCAGTAACAGTAAGGGATTCCTACGCAGCATAACGCGCCTGCAGAGTAACAGTAAGGGATCTACCAGCATAAGCTCTGCATCATTAACAGTAAGGATCCTACGCAGCATAATGACTCGCATGCGCTCAGTAACAGTAAGGGAATCCTACGCAGCATAACGCGCCTCAGTACCAGCAGTACAGTAAGGGGGATCCCACGCAGCAGTAAACGCGCCTGCAGCAGTAACAGTAAGGGATCCTACGCAGCATAAACGCCCTGCAGCAGTACAGTAGCAGTATAGGTTGCGCGTACGGCAGTCCTAACGGCCTTGCAGCAGTACAGATAAGGGACCTACGCGCATAAGCGTGCAAGCAGTAACGTAGGGTCTCGCAGCATAAGCGCCTGCAGCATGTAACATAAGGGATCCTACGCAGCATAACGCGCTGCAAGCAGTAACAGTAAGGGATTCCTACGCAGCATAACGCGCCCTGCAGCAGTAACAGTAAGGGATGACGCACATAAATACGCGCCTGCACCAGTACAGTTAAGGGATCCTACGCAGCATAACGGCCTGCAGCAATTAACATAAGGGATCCTACGCAACACAAACGCCTGCAGCAGTAAGTAAGAGGATCCTACGCACCATAACGCCCTGCAGCAGTAACAGTAAGGGTTTCTCTACGCAGCAAACGCGCCTGCAGCGTCTACACAGTAAGAGGATCCCTACGCAGCATAAGGCCTGCAGCAATAACAGTAAGGGATCCTACGCAGTCATAATGCGCCGCATCAGTGAACAGTAAGGCGCCACGCAGCTAACGCGCCTGCAGCAGTAACATTAAGGGATCCTACGCGCCATAACGCCGGCATCCAGTTAGAGTAAGGGATCCTACGCAGCATAACGCGCCTGCACGTAACAGTAAGGGGTTCCTACGGCAGCATAACGCGCCTGCAGCATGTAACTAAGGGTTCCTACGCATGCCATAACGCGCCTGCAGCAGTAAACAGTAAGGGATCCTACGCAGCATGAACGCGCCTGCAGCAGTACAGTAAGGGTTACCTCACAGCATAAAACGCGCTTGCAGCAGTAACAGTAAGGGATCCTACCGCAGCATAAGCGCCTGCATTCAGTAACAGTAAGGATCCTCGCAGCATAACGCGCCTGCAGCAGGAACAGTAAGGGATCTACGTCTCAGTCAAACCGCCTGCAGCAGTAACAGTAAGGGTCCCTCCAGCTACACTAATAACGCGCCTGCAGCAGTAACAGTAAGGAGTCCTACGCAGCATAACGCGTCTGCGCTGCACGTATCAGTAAGGGATCCTACGCAGCATAACCGCTCTGCACAGTAACAGAAGGGTTCCTACGCAGCATAACGCGCGCCTGCAGCAGTAACAGTAAGGGATCCTACGCAGCATAAACGCGTCTGCCACTTCAGTAACAGTAAGGGATCACTACGCACATAACGCGCCTGCAGCAGTAACATAGCGTCCTACGAGCTAACCGCCTGCAGCAGTACAGTAAGGGTTCCTACAGCATAACGAAGCCTGCAGCAGTGAACAGTAAGGTCCTACCAGCATAACGCGCCTGCAGCAGTAACAGTAAGGGATCCTACGCAGCATAACTCGCTGCAGCAGTAACAGTAGGGCCTACGCACATAACGCCCTGCAGCAGTAACAGTAAGGGTATCCTACGCCGACTAACCGTCTGCAGCAACGTAACATAATAGGGATCCTACCGCACTATAAACGCGCGCAGCATAATACATAAGGATCCACGCAGCTAACGCGCCTGCAGCAGTAACAGTAAGGGATCCTACGCATCATAACGCGCCTGCCAGCACAGTCAAGGGATCTCCGCAGCATAACCCGCCTGGCAAGCAGTAACAGTAAGGAATCCTACGCAGCACACGCGCCTGCATGCAGTAACGTAAGGGTTCCTACAGCACATACGCTGCAAGCAGTAACACGTAGAGGGATCCTACGCCCAGCATACCAAACGCTTCTATCAGCAGTATACGTAAGAGAATCCTACCGCACATAACGCGCCTGCAGCAGTAAGCAGTAAGGAGATTTTCCTACGCTACGCAGCATAAATCGCGCCCTGCGCATTAACGAGGGATCCTACGCAGCATATACGCGCCTTCAGCAGTAAACAGTAGGATCCTACGCACATCACGCCCTGCAGCAGTAACAGTAAGGGATCCCCTAAGCGCAGCATAACCGCCTGCAGCAGTGTAACTACGGGATACCTAACGCATGAGCATAAACGCGCCTGCAGCAGTAACAGTAAGGGATCTCACGCAGCATACCGTGCCTGCACAGTAACAGTAAGGGATCCTACTCAGCATATACTCTCCTGCAGCATAACAGTAAGGGTTCCTACGCAGCATAACGCGTCTGCAGCATTAACAGTAAGGGATCCTAACGCAGCAAAACGCGCTAGCAGTACAGTAAGGGTCCTACGCGCTAAACGCGCCTGCAGCATTAACAGTAAGGGATCTATACGCAGCATAAAACGCGCCTGCAGCAGTACACAACAGTAGGGATCCCTACGCAGCATAACGCGCCTGCAACCGTAACGTAAGGGATTCCTTACGCAGCATAACGCGCCAGCAGCTTAACAGTAAGGGTTCCTAGCAGCATACCGCGCTGCACGTAACAGTAAGGGTTCCTACGCGCATACCGCGCCTGCAGCAGTAACAGTACGGATCCTACCACAGCATAACGCGCCTGCAGCAGTAACATAAGTTTCCTACGCGCATAACGCGCCTGCGCAAGTACAGTAAGGGATCCTACGCCCATAACTCGCCGCAGCAGCAGTAACAGTAAGGATCCTACCCGCATAACGCGTCCTGCAGCAGTCAACAGTACAGGGATCCTACGCAGCATAAACGCGCTCGCAGCAGTAACGTAAGTCTACGCATCTTAACGCGCTGCAGCAGTAACAGTAAGGGATCCTACTCAGCATAACGGCTTCTGCACAGTAAACAGTAAGGGATACACTAACGCAGCGATACCCACGCAACTAACGCGCCTGCAGCATTAACATTACGGGTTCCTCGCCTACCGCAGTCATAACGCGCCGCTGCAGCAGTAACAGTAAGGGATCCTACGCAGCATAGCGCGGCCCTGCGCAGTCAACACGTAAGGATTCATACGCAGCATAACGCGCTTGCAGCAGAACTAGTGTCCACGCAGCATACGCGCGTCCTGCACAGTAACAGTAAAGGTTCCTCACGCAGCATAACGCGCCCTGCAGCAGTAACAGTAATGGTTCCTACGCAGCATAACGCCCTGCAGCATTAACAGTAAGGGATCCTACGCAGCATAACGCCTGCAGCAGGTAACAGTAAGGGTTCCTAACGCAGCATAACGCGCCTGCAGCAGTAACAGTAAGGGATCCTACGCAGGCATAACGCCTAACGCCTGCAGCAGTAACAGTAAGGGATCCTACGCAGCAACTACGGTGCCGAGCAGTAACAGTAAGGGATCCTACGCAGCTAACACGCGTTCCGTGCAGTCAGTACCAGTAAGGGTTCCTACGCAGCATAACGCGCCTCGCAGCAGTAACATTAAGGGTCCTACCACATAACGCGCCTGCAGCAGCATAACGTAAGTGATGCCCCTACGCAAGCATAACTGCCCTCAGCAGTACCATAAGGTTTCCTACCAGCATAACGCGCCTGCCCAGTAACAGTAAGGGATCCTACGCAGCATAACGCGCCTGCATCGCTACAGTAAGGGTTCCTACGCGCATACGCGCCTGCGCAGTAACAGAGGGTCCTACGCAGCATACGTGCTGCAGCAGCTACAGTAAGGTTCCTAACGCAGCATAACCGCGCCTGCAGCAGTAACAGTAAGGGATCCTACCGCATAAGCGCCTGCAGCATAACAGTAAGGGATCCTACGCAGCATAACGCGCCTGCAGCATAACAGTAAGGTTCCTACTGCAGCAGAAAACGCGCCTGCAGCAAGTAACAGTAGGGATCCTACGCAGCATAAACGCTCACTCAGCAGTAACAGTAAGGGAGCCTAACGCAGCATAACGGACCTGCAGCAGTAACAGTAAGGGATCCTACGCAGCATAACGCCCTGCAGCAGTAACAGTAAGTTATCCTACGCAGCATACACTTCCTGCACAGTAACCGTAAGTCGAGTAACGCTACTGCAGCATAACGCCGCCTGCAGCAGTAACAGTAAGGGATCCTACGCAGCATAACGTACCGCCTGCAGACAGTAACATAACTGGTTCTACCATCATACGTCGCTGCAGCAGTAACAGTAAGTTCCTACGCAGCATAACGCCCTGCACATTAACAGTAGGGATCCTACGCGCATACGCGCTGCATCAGTACACGTATCTGACGCAGCTAACGGCCTGCAGCAGTACAAGTAAGGGATCCTACGCAGCTACGCGCGCCTGCAGCAGTACAGTAAGGGTTCCTACGCACATAACGCGCTGCAGCAGTAACAGTAAGGGTTCCTACGCAGACATAACGCTCGCCTCAGCAGTACAATAAGGTCCTACGCGCATAACGCGCCTGCACTCAGTAACAGTAAGGATCCTACGCAGCATAACGTCGTCTGGGCAAAAAAAAAAAGCAGTAAGCAGTAGAGGAATCCTACGCAGCAAACGCGCTCTGCAGCAGTAACCGTAAGGGATCCTACGCATCATACGCGCCTGCACAGTAACAGTAAGGGTTCTCACGCAGCCATAACAACGCGCCTGCATCAGTAACAGTAAGGTTCCTACGCAGCATCTCAGCGCGCCTGCTCAGCAGTAACAGTCGCATCTCTACGCAGCATAACGCGCCTGCAGCAGTAACGTAAGGGATGCCTACGCAGCATAACGCGCCTGCAGCAGTAACGTAGGGTATCCTCGCAGCATAACGCCCCTGCAGAGCTTAACTAGGTTTCACCACCAGCATAACGCGCCTGCAGTCAGTAACAGTTAAGGGATCCTACGTCGCATAACGCGCCTGCAGCAGTAACGTAAGGTGTTCCTACGCAGCATAACGCTGCCTGCATCAGTAACATTAGGATCCTACGCAGCATAACGCGCTCTGCAGCAGTAACAGTAGGATCCTACGCAGCATAACGCGACCTGCACAGTAAACGTAAGGGTTCTACGCACATATACGCGCCTGCCA
The DNA here is from genome assembly GCA_036426205.1 of Ascaphus truei. Lineage (NCBI taxonomy): Eukaryota > Metazoa > Chordata > Amphibia > Anura > Ascaphidae > Ascaphus > Ascaphus truei. The sequence goes on along the minus strand of WSYH01002636.1, from coordinate 66,633 downwards.
GCAGTAACAGTAAGGTTCCTACGCAGCATAACGCGCCTTGCAGCAGTTAACAGTAGGTTCCTACGCAGCATAAATCAGCGCCCTGCAGCAGTAACAGTAAGGGATCCTACGCAGCATAACGCGCCTGCAGGCAGTAACAGTAAGGGATCCTACGCAGCGATAACGCCCTGCACAGTAACAAAGGGATCCTACGCAGATAACGGCTGCAGCTGTAACGTAAGGGTATCCTAAACGCAGCATAACGCGTCCTGCAGCAGTAACAGTAATGGTCCTACGCAGCTAACGCGCCTGCAGCAAGTACAGTAAGGGATTCCTACGCAGCATAACGCGCGCAGCAGTAACAGTAAGTGGTCTCCTACGCGCATAACGCGCCGCAGCAGTAAGTTAAGGGTCCTACGCAGATAACGCCCTGCATCAAACAGTAAGATCCTACGCAGCATTAACGCGCCTGCAGCAGTAACAGTACAGGGTTCCTCGCAGCATAACGCGCGTGCACAGTAACAGTAAGGGAGTCCTACGCAGCATAACCCCGCCTGACACAGTAACAGTAGAGGAATCCTCGCAGCTATACGACGTCCTGCAGCAGTAACGGTAAGGGATCTACGCAGGTAACGCGCTGCAGCATAACAGTAAGGGATCCTACGCCGCATCAACGCGCCGTCATGGCTTAGTAACAGTAAGGTCTCTACTCAGCATAACGCCCTGCAGCAGTAACAGTAAATGGATCTCCTACGCAGCATAACGACGCCGCCGCAGAGTTAACATTAAGGATCCTACGCAGCATAAAGCGCCTGCAGCAGTAACAGTAAGGATGCCTACGCGAGCATACGATCTGCGCCATGAAAAGCGCTAAGTAACAGTAAGGGATCCTACGCAGCATAACGCGCCTGCACAGTAACAAGTAAGGGTCCTGACGCAGCATAACGCGCGTGCCTGCAAGCGTACATAAGGATCCTACGCAGCATAAAACGCGCCTGCAGCAGTACAGTAAAGGGATTACCTGCGCAGCAGAACGCGCCTCGTGCAGCAGTAACATTAAGGGGTTCCTACGGCGCATAACGCGCCTGCGCAGTACAGTAAGGGATCCCTACGCGCATGATAAACCGCTCCCTGCAGCAGTAACAGTAAGGGATCACACGCACATAACGTCGCCCTGTCAGCGTAAACCAGTTAAGGTTTCCTACGCAGCAATAAGCGCGCCTTGCAGCAGTAACAGTAAGGGTTCCTACGCAGCTTAAACGCGCCTGCCAGCAGTACAGTAAGGGCTCCTCCAGGCATAACGCGTCTGTGAGCATAACTTAAGTACCTACGCAGCATAACGCGTCTGTGCAGCCGTAACTGTAAGGGTCCTACGCCAGCATAACTGCGCCTGCAGCAGATACAGTAGGGTCTACCAGCTAACGCCAGCAGTAACAGTAGCGTTCCTACGCAGCAAGGCCATGAGATAACAGTAAGGGTTCCTACGCAGTCTCAAGCGCGTTACTAGGCCAAGCACATCGCCTCAAGCATAAAGTAGGGATCCTACGCCGCATAACGCTCCTTCAGCAAGTTAACGTAAGGGAATCCTACGCAGCATAACCGCGCCTGCAGCAGTAACAGTATAGGGCGGATTCCTACGACAGCATTAGAACGCGCCTGCAGCAGTATACAGTAAGGGTTCCTACGCACATAACGCGCCTGCACAGTAACACGTAGGAGATCCTATGCACAATAAAACGCCTGCGCATACTAGAACAGCAAAGCGTGCACATAAAGTAGGATCCTACAGCAGCATAACAGCGCCTGCAGCGTAACATAAGGTTCTAACGTCAGTTCATACGCGCCTTTGTTCAGCAGTAACAGTAAGGTTTCTACGTCGCATAACGGCTGCCTGCTAGCATAACAAGTTAGGGGCTTCCTCACCAGATAACGCACAGGTCTGCCGCATAACAGTAATGGATCCTACGCAGGCATAACGGCATGCTAGCAGTAGAACAAGTAAGGATTGCCTACGCAGCATAACGCCCCTGCACACAGTTAACAGTAAGGGTATCCTACGCAGCATAACGCTCGCCTGCAAGCAGTAACAGTAAGGATCCTACGCAGCAGTCACGCGCCTTTGCACAGTAACAGTAAAGGGAATCCTACGCAGCATAACGCGGCCGCAGCAGTACTACCGTAAATGGTTCCTACGCAGCATAACCGACCGCAGCATAACATTAGGGTTCTAACGCGCCAAACGCGCCTGCCAGAGTAACAGTAAGGGTATCTACGCAGCACTACGGGTCTGCAGCAGTTAACAGTAAGGATCTATACGCAGCATAAGAACGCTCTGCAGCAGTACAAGTAATGGGATCCTACGCGCAGCTACGCGCCTCAGCAGTAACAGTAAGGTACGACGCGGCATAACGCTCCTGCATCAGAAGTAACAGTAAGTGAGATCCTACGCAGCCATAACGCCGACCTTACAGCAGAACAGTAAGGGATCCTACGCAGCATAACGCGCCCTGCAGCAGGTAACAGTAAGAAGGGTTCCACGGCATAGTCACGCTCCTGACAGCATAACAGTAAGGGAATCCTAGCCAGGCATAACCGCGTTGCGCAGCGTAATATCATCGAGCATCAGGCCTCACATAACGAGAGATCCTACGCAGCATACGCGTCCCTGCAGTCATAACAGTAAGGGATCCTACGAGCATAACGCGCCTCTGCAGACAGTTAACAGTTAAGGGTTACTACGCAGCATAACCGCGCCTGCAGCAGTAACAGTAAGGATCCTACCGCAGGCATTAACGCTGCCTGCATGCGTACAGTAATGGGATTCCTACGCAGCATAACCGCGCCTTGCAGCGTAACAGTAAGGGTTCCTACGGGTAGCCTAGTAAACGCCCTGCGGCAGTACAACAGGTAAGGGATCCTACGCAGATAACGCGCCTGCCAGCAGTACACGTAAGGGATCTACGCAGCAACCTAACGCGCCTGCAGCGCATAACGTAGGGTCCTAAGCGCAGATCGTCTGCAGCAGTAACATAAGGATCTACGCAGATAACGCGTGCAGCAGTAACAGTAAGGGATCCTACGCAGCATAACGCGCCTGCAGCAGTAACAGTAAGGGATCCTACGCAAGCATAACGCGCCTGCAGCAGTAACATAAGGGTTCTACAAGCATAACGCGCCTGCAGCAGTAACAGAAGGTCCTACGCAGCAGTAACGGCCTGCAGCAGTAACGAGTAAGGGTCTCGCAGCATAACCGCCTGCAGCAAGTAACAGTAAGGGATCCTACGCAGCATAACGTGCTCAAGCGTAACGTAAGGGTCCTACGCAGCATAACCGTCTGCAGTAGTAAACAGTAACAGTAAGGATCCTACGCAGCATAACGCCCTGCAGGCAGTAAACAGTAAGGGATCCTAACACGCAGCATAAACGCGCCTGCAGCAGTAACAGTTAAGGGATCCTACGCAGCATAACGCGCCTCGCAAGCAGTAACATAGGATCCTACGCAGCAACGCGCTGCAGCAGTAACAGTAAGGGATCCTACGCAGCATAAACGGCCGCAGCAGTAACAGTAAGGTTCCTACGCAGCATAACGCGCCTGCAGCAGTAACAGTAAGGGATCCTACGCAGCTAAAACGCGCTGGCAGCATAACAGTAAGGGTCCTACGCAGCATAACGCGCTCTGCAGCAGTAAACAGTAAGGATCCTACGCAGCATAAACGCGCCTGCAGCAGTAAACAGTAAGGGATCCTCGCAGCATAACGCGGCCTCGCAGTCAGTAACATTAAGGGTTCTACGCAGCATACGCGCTTGCAGCAGTAACAGTAAAGGGATCCTAACGCAATAACAGCTCCTGGCGCAAGTAACAGTAAGGGATCCTACGCAGCATAACGCGCCCTGCAGCAGTAACAGTAAGGGTTCCTACCTACGCAGCTAACGCGCCTGCAGTCAGTAACAGTAAGGGATCCTACGCAGCATAACGCCAGCCTGCAGCAGTAACAGTAAGGGTTCCTACGCAGCATAACGCGCCTGCAGCAGTAACATAAGGGAATCCTAACCAGCATAACGCGCCTGCAGCGGATACAGTTAAGGGTTCCTAGGCTCAGCATAACGCGCTGCAGCAGTAACAGTAAGGGATCCTACGCAGCATAACGCGCCGCAGCATTAAACAGTAAGGGTATCTCCGACGCAGCATAACGCGTCCTGACGCAGTAAACAGTAAGGGTTCCTACGCAGAATAACGCCCTGCAGCAGTAACAGTAAGGTATCTACGCAGTCATAACCGCCTGCAGCATAAAGTAGGTCCTACGCAGCATAACGCGCCTGCAGCAGTAACAGTAAGGATCCTACGAGCATAACGCGCCTGCAGCAGTAACAGTAAGGGACCACGCCAGCATAACGATAACGCGCCTGCAGCAGTAAACAGTAAGGGATCCTCACTCAGCATAACGCGCCTTGCTGCAGTAACAGTAAGCTGATTCCTACGCAGCATAACGCGCCTGCAGCAGAACATTAAGGTCACTACGCAGCCATAACGCGCCTGCAGCAGTACAGTAAGGATCCTACGCAGCATAAACGCGCTGCAGCAGTAACAGTAAGGGTCCTAGCAGCATAACGCGCCTCGCAGCAGTAACAGTAAGGGATCCTACGCAGATAACGCGCCTGCAGCGTAACAGTAAGGGATCTACACTACAGCATAACGCGCCTGCAGCCGAGTAACAGTAAGGGGATCCTACGTCAGCATAACGCGCCGCACAGTAACAGTAAGGGTTCCTACGCAGCATAACGCGCCTGACAGCGTAACGTAGAGAGATCCTACGCAGCAGAACGCGCCTGTCCAGTACCAGAAGGGTCCTACGCCAGCATAACTGCCGCCGGAGCTACAGTAGTATCCTACGCGCATAACGCGCCTGCCAGCAGTAACATAGGGATCCTACGCAGCATAACGCGCCTAGCAGGCAGTAACAGTAAGGGTTCCTACGCAGCATAACGCGCCTGCAGCAGTAACAGTAAGGGATCCTACGCAGCATAACGCGCCTGCAGCAGTAACAGTAAGGGATCCTACGCAGCATAACGCGCCTAGCAGCAGTAACATAAGGGTCCTACCAGCATAACGCGCCTGCAGCCAGTAACAGTAAGTGATCCTACGCAGCAATAACGCCCCTGCAGCAGTAAACAGTAAGGTCCTACTCAGCATAACGCGCCCTGCAGCATAACAGTTAAGGGTCCTACGCAGCATAACGCGCCTGCAGCAGTAACAGTAAGGGATCCTACGCAGCATAACGCGCCTGCAGCAGTAACAGTAAGGGATCCTACGCAGCATAACGCGGCCTGCAGGCAGTAACAGTAAGGGATCTCCTACGCAGCATAACGCGCCTGCAGCAGTAACAGTAACGGGTTTCCTACGCAGCATAACGCCCTTGCAGCAGTAACCAGTAAGGGATCTACGCAAGCATAACGCGCCTGCAGCAGTAAACAGTAAGGGATTCCTACGCAGCATAACGCGCCTGCAGCAGTAAGTAAGGGTCCTACGCAGCATAACGCGCCTGCAGCAGTAACAGTAAGGGTTCCTACGCAGCATAACAGCGCCTGCAGCAGTAACAGTAAGGGATCCTACCAGCATAACGCGCCTGCAGCAGTAACAGTAAGGGATCCTACGCAAAAAGCCCCAGCAGTAACAGCGTAAGGGTTCTACGCAGCATAGCTGCGCTGCAGCTAACAGTAAGGGATCCTACGCAGCATAACGCGCACTGCAGCAGTACAGTAAGGGGATCCTACGCAGCATAACGCGCCTGCAGCAGTAACAGTATGGTCCGCCAGCAGATACGCGCTGCAGCAGTAACATAAGGGAATCCTACGCAGCATAACGCGCCTGCAAGAGTAACAGTAAGGTCCTACGACAGACATAACGCGCCTGCAGCATAAAGTAAGGGTCCTCGCAGCATAACGCGTCTGCAGCGCAGTACAGTAAGGGATCCTACGCAGCATAACGCCCTGCAGCAGTAACAGTTAAGGGATCCTACGCAGCATAACGCGCCTGCGCAGTAACAGTAGGGATCCTAGCAGCATAACGCGACGCTGTCAGTAACATGTAAGGGTCCTACCAGCATAACGCGCCTTCAGCAGTAACAGTAAGGTGTCCTACGCAGCATAACGCGCTCGCAGCAGTAACAGTAAGGGATCCTACGCAGCATAACGCGCCTGCGAACGTAACAGTAAGGGGATCCTCCGCAGCATAACGCGGCCGTGCAGCAGTAACATAAGGGATCCTACGCAGCATAAACGCCTGCAGCGTAACAGTAAGGGTTCCTACGCAGCATAATGCGCAGCTTAACAGTAAGGGATCCCTACGCAGCTAACGCCCTGCAGCAGTACAGTAAGGGTCCTACCACATAACGCGCCTGCAGCAGTAAGTAAGGGATCTCTACGCAGCAACTGCCCTGCAGCAGTAACAGTAAGGAACCACAACATCAATGTGCCTGCCGAGAGACGTCTCAAAGGCGTCCCTGCCACTACCCTGCAGTAGCTAACGTTCACACTACGCACCAGCATAACGCGCCTGCAGCAGATAACAGTAAGGGTCCTACGCAGCATAACGCGCCCTGCAGCAGTAACAGTAAGGGATCCTATACGCAGCATTAACGCGCCTGCAGCAGTAAACAGTAAGGGTCCTACCAGCATAACGCGCCTGCAGCAGTAACAGTAATCCTACGCAGCATAACGCGTCTGCAGCAGTAACAGTAAGGGATCCTACGCAGCATAACGCGCCTGCAGCAGTAACAGTAAGGGTTCCTACGCAGCATAACGCGCCTGCAGCAGTAACAGTAAGGGATCCTACGCAGCATAACGCGCCTGCAGCAGTAACAGTAAGGGATCCTACGCGCATAACGCGCTGCAGCGTACGCAGGTTCCTACCAGATAACAGCGCTCTGCAGCAGTAAGGGTCCTACGCAGCTAACGCGCCTGCAGGTGCCATAACAGTAAGGGATCCTACGCAGCTAACGCGCCTGCAGCAGTAACGTAAGGGATCCTACGCAGCATAACGCGTCTGCAGCTAACAGTAAGGGATCCTACAGCAGCATAACGCGCCTGCAGCAGTAACAGTAAGGGATCCTACGCAGCATACGCCGCCTGCAGCAGTACAGTAAGGGATCCTACGCAGCATAACGCGGCCTGCAGCAGTAACAGTAAGGGTCCTACGCAGTAACGCGCCTGCAGCAGTAACGTAAGGGATCCTACGCAGCATAAACGCGCCTGCGCAGTAACAGTAAGGGTCCACGCAGTACACGCCTCCTGCAGCAGTAACAGTAAGGGATCCTACACAGCATAACGCGCTGCAGCAGTAACAGTAAGCGATCTCGCACGTCAGCATAACGCGCCTGCAGCAGTAACCAGTAAGGGATCCTACGCAGCATAACGCGCCTGCAGCAGTAACAGTAAGGGATTACCTACGCAGCATAAGCGCACTTGCAGCAGTAACAGTAAGGGATCCTACGCAGCTAACGCGCCTGCAGCAGTAACAGTAAGGGATCCTACGCAGCATAACGCCCTGCAGCAGTAACAGTAGGAGTTCCTACGCAGCATAACGCGCCTGTCAGCAGTAACGTAAGGGATCCTAACGCAGCATAACGTGCCTGCAGCAGTAACAGTAAGGGTCCTACGCAGCATACGCGCCTCTGCAGCAGAGTAACAGTAAGGGATCCTACGCAGCATAACCGCGCCTGCAGCAGTAACAGTAAGGGTCTACGCAGCATAAGCGCCTGCAGCAGTAACAGTAAGGATCCTACGCAGCATAACGCGCCTGCAGCAGTAACAGTAAGGGATCCTGACCAGCATAACGCTTCTGCAGCAGTAAAGTAAGGGATCCTACGCAGCATAAGCGCCTGCAGCAGTAACAGTAAGGGTCCTACGCAGCATAACGGCGCCTGCAGCGCTATACAGTAAGGGATCCTACGCAGCATACGCGCCTGCAGCAGTAACAGTAAGGGATCCTACGCAGCATAACGTCGCTGCAGCAGTAACAGTAACGGGATCCTACGCAGCATAACGCGCCTGCAGCAGAGTAACAGTAAGGGTCCTTCGCAGCATAACGCGCCTGCAGCAGTAACAGTAAGGGATCATACGCAGCATAACGCGCCTGCAGCAGTAACAGTAAGGGATCTACGCAGCATAACGCGCCTCGCAGCAGTAACAGTAAGGGACCTACGCAGCATACGCGCCTGCAGCAGTAACAGTAAGGGTTCCTACGCAGCATAACGACATCACCTGCAGCAGTAACAGTAAGGGATCCTACGCAGCATAACCGCGCCTGCAGCAGTAACAGTAAGGGTTCTACGCAGCATAACGCGCCTGCCAAGTAACAGTAAGGGATCCTGCGCATAAACCGCTGACAGTAACATAGGCCTACGCAGATAACGCGCCTGCAGCAGTAACAGTAAGGGATCCTACGCAGCATAACGCGCCTGCAGCAGTAACGTAAGGGTCCTAGCCAGCATAACGCGCTGCAGCAGTAACAGTAAGGGATCCTACGCAGCATAACGCGCCTGCAGCAGACAGTAAGGGTCCTCCTAGCCATAAGCGCCTGCAGCAGTAACAGTAAGGGATCTACGCAGCATACGCGCCTGCAGCGCAGTAACAGTAAGGAGCCTACGCAGCATAACGCTCCTGCAGCAGTAACAGTAAGGGATCCTCCGCAGCATAACGCGCCTGCCAGCAGTAACAGTAAGGGATCCTACGCAGCATACCGCCTGGCAGAGTAACAGTAAGGGTTCCTACGCAGCATAACGCGCCTGCAGCAGTAACAGTAAGGTTCCTACGCAGCATAAACGCGCCTGCAGCAGACAGTAACAGTAAGGGATCCTACGCAGCATAACGCGCGCTGCAGCAGTAACAGTAAGGATCCTACGCAGCATACCGCCTGCCCGATAACAGTAAGGGATCCTACCAGCATAACGCGCCTGCCAGCATAACAGTAAGGGATCCTACGCAGCATAACGCGCCTGCCGACAGTTAACAGTAAGGATCCTAGCGCAGCATAACGCGGCTGCAAGCAGTAACAGTTAAGGGTTCCTACGCAGCATAACGCCTGCAGCAGTATACCAGTAAGAGATCCTACGCAGCATAATCGCGCCTGCAGCAGTAACAGTAAGGGATCCTACGCATAAGCGCCGCCGCATAACATCAGGGATCCTACGCAGCATAGGCCTGCGAGTGAGTAACAGTAAGGGATCCTACGCAGCATAACGCGGCCGCAGCAGTAACAGTAAGGGTTCTACGCAGCATAACGCGCCTGCAGCAGTAACAGTAAGGGTCCTACGCAGCATAACGCCCTGCAGCATCAGATAACAGTAAGGATCATCCTACGCAGCATAACGCGCCTGCAGCAGTAACAGTAAGGGTTCCTACGCAGCATAACGCGCCTGCAGCAGTTAACAGTAAGGGATCCACGCAGCATAACGCGCCTGCAGCAGTAACAGTAAGGGATCCTACGCAGCATAACGGCGCCTGCAGCAGTAACAGTAAGGGTTCCTACGCAGCATAACGCGCCTGCAGCAGTAACAGTAAGGGATCCTACGCAGCATAACGCGCCTGCAGCAGTAACAGTAAGGGTTCCTACGCAGCATAACGCGCCTGCAGCAGTAACAGTAAGGGATCCTACGCAGCATAACGGCGCCTGCAGCAGTAACAGTAAGGATTCCTACGCAGCATAACGCGCCTGCAGCAGTAACAGTAAGGATCCTAGCAGCAAGCATAACGCGCCTGCCAGCAGTAACAGTAAGGGTTTCCTACGCAGCATAACGCGCCTGCAGCGTAACAGTAAGGGTTCCTACGCAGCATAACGCTCCTGCAGTCAAGTAACAGTGGGGATTCACTTACTGGTCTGTCCTTGAGCG
>WSYH01002636.1:27399-56760 GCA_036426205.1 Ascaphus truei | reverse complement strand
AAGTAGGATCCTACGCAGCATAACGCGCCGGCAGCAGAGTAAACAGTAAGGGTCTCATACGCAGCATAACGCGCTCTGACAGCAGTAACAGTAAGGGTTCCTACGCAGCATAAGCGCCGCAGCAGTAACAGTAAGGGATATACGCAGCATTAACGCGCCTGCAGCAGTAACAGGAAGGGTTCCTACGCAGCATAATGCGCCTGCAGCAGTAGTAACAGTAAGGGATCCTAGCAGCATATACGCGCCTCTGCAGCAGTACAGTAAAGGATCCTACGCAGCATACACGCGCTGCAGCAAGTAACAGTAAGGGTTCCTACGCGCATAACGCGGCCTGCAGCAGTAACAGTAAGGGATCTACGCAGCATAACCGCCTGCAGCTGCAGCAGTAACAGTAAGGGTTCCTACGCAGATAACGCGCCTGCAGCAGTAACAGTAAGGGTCCTACGCAGCATAACGCGCCGTCTAGCAGCAGTAACAGTAAGGTTACTACGCAGCATAACGCGCCTGCAGCAGTAAACAGTAAGGGATCCTACGCAGCATAACGCAGCGGCAGCAGTAACAGTAAGGGTCCTACGCAGCATAACGCGCCTGCAGCAGTAACAGTAAGGGTTCCTACGCAGCATAACGCTCCTGCAGCAGTAACAGTGGGGATTCACTTATCTGTCCTTAGTCACAGTACCCCCAGTGCCCCTCTTATCACTGAGATCCCCCCCAGTCTGTCACTATCTGTCCTTAGTCACAGAACCCCCCAGTGCCCCTCTTATCACTAAGGACAGATAAGTGACAGACGGGGGGGATTCGTAGTGATAAGAGGGGTACTGCGGATACTGTGACTAAGATCCCCCCCCCCAGTCTGTCACTTATCTGTCCTATGTCACAGTATCCCAGTGCCCCTTCTTATCACTAAGATCCCCCCCCCCAGTCTGTCACTATCTGTCCTAGTCACAGTACCCCAGTGGCCCTCTTTCACTCAGACCCCCCCCCCCAGTCTGCCACTTATTGTCCTTAGTACACAGTACCCCCAGTGCCCCTCTTATCAGTAGATCCCCCCAGTCTGTCACTATCTGTCCTTAGTCACAGTACCCCCCGTGCCCCCTCTTATCACTCAGGACCCCCCCCCCAGTCTGTCCATATTGTCCTAGTCACAGTACCCCAGTGCCCCTCTTATCACTAAGATCCCCCCCCCCCAGTCGGTCACATATCTGCCTTAGTCACAGTACCCCCAGTGACCCTCTTATCACTAAGATCCCCCCAGTCTGTCAATATCTGTCCTAGTCACAGTATCCCCAGTGCCCTCTTACATGAGATCCCCCCCCAGTCTGTCACTATCTGTCCTTAGTCACAGTAGTACCACCAGTGCCCCTCTTATCACTAAGATCCCCCCCAGTGTCACATCTGTCCTTAGTCACAGTACCCCAGTGCCCCTCATCATGAGATCCCCCCCCCAGTCTGTCACTATCTGTCCTTAGTCACAGTATCCCCAGTTGCCCTCTACACTGAGATCCCCCCCCCAGTCTGTCACTTATCTGTCCTTAGTCACAGAACCCCCCAGTGCCCCTCTTATCACTAAGGACAGATAAGTGACAGACTGGGGGGGATCTTAGTGATAAGAGGGGTACTGCGGATAACTGTGACTAAGATCCCCCCCCCCCAGTCTGTCACTTATCTGTCCTTAGTCACAGTGCCCCCAGTGCCCCTCTTATCACTAAGATCCCCCCCCCTCCTCCTCAGTCTGTCACATCGTCTTAGTCACAGTACCCCCAGTGCCCTCTTATCACTCAGGACCCCCCCCCCAGTCTGCCACTTATCTGTCCTTAGTCACAGTACCCCCAGTGCCCCTCTTATCACTGAGATCCCCCCCAGTCTGTCACTTATCTGTCCTTAGGTAACAGTACCCCCAGTGCCCAATATATCACTGAGATCCCCCCCCAGTCTGTCACTTTAAACTGGTCTCAGTCACAGACCCCCCAGTGCCCCTTTATCACGGAGACCCCCCAGTCTGTCACTATCTGTCCTAGTCACAGTACCCCCAGTGCCCTCTTATCAGTAAGATCCCCCAGTCTGTCAATCTGTCCTTAGTCACAGTACCCCCCAGTGCCCCTCTTATCACTCAGACCCCCCCCCCCAGTCTGTCCACTATCGTCCTTAGTCACAGTTAGTACCCCCAGTGCCCCTCTTTATCACTAAGATCCCCCCCCCAGTCTGTTCACTATCTTGTCCTTAGTCAGTCACAGTCCCATCTATCACAAGATCCCCCCAGTCTGTCACTATCTGTCCTAGTCACAATACCCCCAGTGCCCTTATCACTGAGACCCCCCCCCCCAGTCTGTCACTATCTGTTTTTAGTCACAGTACCCCCAGTGCCCCTCTTATCACTAAGATCCCCCCCGTCTGTCACTTACTGTCCTTGTCACAGTTCCCCCAGGCCCCTCTTATCACGAGACCCACGTCTGTCACTATCTGTCTAGTCACAATACCCCCAGTGCCCCTCTTATCACTGAGACACCCCACCAGTTCTGTCACTATCTGTTTTAGTCACAGTATCCCCAGTGGCCCCTATTATCATGAGACCCCCCAGTCTGTCACATCTGTCCTAGTCACAGTACCCCCAGTGCCCCTTCTTCACTAAGATACCCCCAGTCTGTCACTATCTGTTCCTTTAGTCACAGTACCCCAGTGCCCACTCTTATCACTAAGATCCCCCCCAGTCTGTCACTATCTGTCCTTAGTCACAGTTACCCCCAGTGCCCCTCTTATCACATGAGGACCCATCCAGTCTGTCACTATCTGTCCTTAGTCACAGTACCCCCAGTGCCCCTCTTATCACTAAGATCCCCCAGTCTGTCACTACGTCCTTAGCACAGTATCCCCAGTGCCCCTCTTATCACTGAGACCCATCCAGCGTCAATATCTGTCCTTAGTCACAGTACCCCCAGTGCCCCTCTTATCACTGAGACCCCATCCAGTCTGTCTAGTCAATCTGTCCTTAGTCACAGTACCCCCAGTGCCCTCTCTATCCATGAGACCCTCCAGTCTGTCACTATCTGCTCCTAGTCACAGTACCCCCAGGTGCCCTCTTATCACAAGATCCCCCCCAGTCGTCACATATGCTGTCCTAGTCACAGTATCCCCAGTGCCCCTTATCACTAAGATCCCCCACGTCACCACTCTGTCCTTAGTCACAGTACCCCAGTGCCCTTCTATCACTGAGATCCCCCCCAGCTTCTGTCATTATCTGTCCTAGTCACACGTACCCCCAGTGCCCCTCTTATCACTGAGACCCCATCCAGTCTGTCACTTATCTGTCCTTAGTTCACAGTACCCCCAGTGCCCCTCTATCACTAAGATCCCCCCCCCAGTCTGTCACTATCTGTCCTTAGTCACAGTACCCCCAGTGTCCCTCTTATCACTAAGATTTCCTCGACTTCAACACTTGAAATAAATATAATTGCCCCCTTAACGCTCATTGCTGGCGATTCAGCGAGTAACGGAGAGGTCTTCTTGGCGCTGTTTTTAGCCCTGAAAGGCAGGTAGAGACAGGGAAATATCTTCGGGGGGAACGTTGACTCTCTCCGGACAGGAAACGTCTGCTAAGAGCTCTTCTTATGGTCATTATTAATTAAGATTTTTACAGAGATGCCGCCTCTTGATCTGCCAGCTATCACAGGCGTGTCCCAGGCGTGTGCCAGGCAGGCATGTGCTTAATGGGAGATACAATACAGTTATTGCAAGGATGTAAAGATGTGAGAATAATTGGTATAATGTATGGAATGGCGCATTTCTACATGTAACCGAGACTTCAGCGCCTTGCCATTAGTTTCTGCGTGGGACGCAAGGAGGAGAACGCTGAATACACGTAAATCTGTCCATTTCATTGCAGGTCATTGAGTACCAAAATCTGAGATTTCCAGTAAATATGTCAAATCCGCACGCGGGTGGCAACCGCTCTTAAACCAGCAGCCGGGCAAATTACACGCAAAAGATCTGCGAAAAGGTACAACAAATACAATTCCTTTAATCATTATAATTCCGTTACAGAAATGTTGTTCTTTTTGTAAACATTGTTACAGCTACATGTTACTGTAACGGGGAGATTGGATCAGGTAACATTGTTACAGTAACGGGGAGATCGGATCAGCATTACATGTTACAGTAACGTGTGAGATCGGATCAGCGTTACATGTTACAGTAACGGTGAGATTGGATCAGCGTTACACAGTTACTGTAAGGGAGTGGGAGATTGGATCAGTGTAAAATGGTACAGTAAACGGGAGATCGGATAAGATTACATGTTACAGTAACGGTAGATTAGATATACAGCCATACTGAGACGATGTTACAGTAAGGGAGAGATCGGACTCAGCGTTACATGTTACAGTAACGTGAGATGGATCAGCGTACATGTTACAGTAACGGGGAGATCGGATCAGCGTTACGTGTACAGTAACGGGGAGATCGGATCAGTGTTACATGTTACAGTAACGGGGAGATACTAGCGTTACATGGTACAGTAACGGGGAGATCGATTAGCGTTACATGTTACAGTAACGGGGAGATCGGATCAGCATTACATGTTACAGTAACGGTGAGAGATCGGATAATGTTACAAGTAACGGTGAGATCGGATCAGCATACAGTTACGTAACGGTGAGATCGGATCAGCGTTACAGGTACAGTAACGGTGAGATTGATCAGGTTAATTACAGTAACGGTGAGATGGATAGCGTTACATGTTACAGTAACGGTGAGATCGGTCAGCATTACATGTTCAGTAACGTGAGATCGGATCAGCAGTTACATGTTACAGTACGGTGAGTGAGATCGGATCAGCATTACATGTTACAGTAACGGGGAGATCGGATCAGCGGTACATGTACAGTAACGGGGAGAGATGATCGAGTAGCGTACATGTTACAGTAACGGGGAGATCGGGGATCAGCATTACATGTTACAGTAACGGGGAGATTGGATCAGCGTACATGTACAAGTAACGGTGAGATCGAGTCAGCATTACATGTTACAGTAACGGGGAGATCGGATCAGCTTACATGTTACAGTAACGGGAGATCGGATCAGAAATGACATGTTACAGTAAGGGAGATCGGATCAGCATTACATGTTACAGTAGGGAGATCGGACAGTTAGTACAGTACGGTAGATGGTACATTAAAGGTTACAGTAAGGGGAGATGGATCAGGCATGACATGTTACAGTAACGGGGGAGATCGATTAGTTACGTTACGTTTACAGTAATGGGGAGATCGGATCAGTGTTACATGTATGTGTTACAGTAATGGGGAGATCGGATCAGTGTTTACATGTATTGTACAGAATGGGAGATCGGATCAGTGTTACATGTTATGTGTACAGAAGGGGAGATCGGATCGTGTACATGTATGTGGTACAGTAAGGGGGAGATCGGATCAGTGTTACATGTATGTGTTCAGTAAGGGGAGATCGGATCAGTGTTACATGATGTGTTTCAGTAATGGGGAGATCGGATCAGTGTTAATGTGTGTTACAGTAAGGGGGAGATCGGATCAGTGTTACATGTTATGGTTACAGTAATGGGGAGATCGGATCAGTGTGTACATGTATGTGTTACAGTAAGGGGGGAGATCGGATCAGTGTACATTTATGTGTTACGTAATGGGGAGATCGGTTCAGTGTTACATGTTATGTGTTACAGTAATGGGGAGATCGGATCAGTGTACATGTATGTGTTACGTAAGGGGGAGATCAGGATCAGTGTGTACATGTAGTGTTACAGTATGGGGGAGATCGGATCAGTGTACATGGTAGTGTTACAGTAAGGGGGAGATCGGATCAGTGTTACATGTATGTGTTACAGTAATGGGGAGATCGGATCAGTGTACATGTATGTGTTACAGTAATGGGGGAGATCGGATCAGTGTTACATGTTATGTGTTACAGGAACGGGGAGATCGGATCAACGGGTTACATGTATGTGTTACAGTAATGGGGAGAGATGGATCAGTGTTACATTTTATGTGTTACAGTAATGGGGAGATCGGTTCAGTTGACATGTATGTGTTACAGTAATGGGGACAGATCAGGATCAGTGGTACATGTATGTGTTACAGTAAGGGGAGATCGGATCCATGTTACATGTTATGTGTTACAGTAAGGGGGAGATCGGATCAGTGTTACATTTATGTGTTACAGTAATGGGGAGATCGGATCAGTGTTACATGTATGTGTTACAGTAAGGGGGAGATCGGATCAGTGTACATGTATGTGTTACAGTAACGGGGAGATCGGATCAGGTTCATGTAGTGTGTACAGTAACGGGGAGATGATCGGCGTTAATAGTTAAAGTAACAGGGAGTGAGCGGATCAGCGTTACATGTTAGGTGTACAGTAATGGGGAGATGGATCAGTGTTACTAGTATGTGTTACAGGTAATGGGGATGATCGGATCAGTGTACCATGTTAGGTGTGTACAAGTAAGGGCGTAGGATCCCTTACTGTTACTGCTGCAGGCGCGTTATGCTGCGTAGGATCCCTTACTGTTACTGCTGCAGACGCGTTATGCTGCGTAGGATCCCTTACTGTTACTGCGGCAGACGCATTCTGCTGCGTAGGATCCCTTACTGTTACTGCTGCAGGCGCGTTATGCTGCGTAGGATCCCTTACTCTTACTGCTGCAGACGCGGTATGCTGCGTAGGATCCCTTACTGTTACTGCGGCAGACGCATTCTGCTGCAGTGTCTGTAAATGCTTCTTCTTGCGGGATATCTGCAGCTCGGCTTTTCTGGAGACTCCCCACCTCGTGCTGAGCGGGATTGTCACTTTCTCAAAGTTTTCTTTTCTGTTATGTAGAAAAATGGGTTAAAAAAGGAATTTGCTACAAACACGCTGTTGAACTGATGGAGTCAGACGCAGGTGAGGTAGGATAGTGAATGACGTACGTGCGGTGACCTCGGACGCACAATTATCTGCCCCGGTGACTCTAAAAAACCATCCCGGGTACCTTGTTCTAACACAAACTGGCAGCTTGCGGCCACGGAGGAGCTCATGGAAATTAAGTCATGGTTTGGGAGCAAGTAGTTCAAGCTTTTCCCATCCCTTTCCCTCCGATCCCCTTCCACACGGCCCCAAATTGTGCACCCATTAGTGAGAACATTGCACATCCGAATCTGTCTGTTACACACCAGTGACGGGGGGGAGCAGACACGATCTCCCCCAAAACAAACATAGCCCGTCGTTCGCTCCACGTTCATCACTACGCCTCGTCCAGGGAACGGCCTCAGGGCTCATTACAAGCTCTGCTCCCATACATCTCAGGCCATTCCCGTCACTCACACGAGGCTGCGCGGCAGGGAGTGCTGCGGCTGCGCGGCAGGGAGTGCTGCGGCTGCGCGGCAGGGAGTGCTGCGGCTGCGCGGCAGGGAGTGCTGCGGCTGCGCGGCAGGGAGTGCTGAGGTACATGTAGAGGAAGGGAGGAGTGAGGGATGAGCGGAAGGGAGAGAAATGAGGCAGAGCGGAAGGGATGAAGCTGAGGCTGCGAGGAAGGGAGGGCGATGAGGCTGCGCGCCGGGAGCGCTGAGGACTTGCGCGGGGAAGGGAGCGCTGCGGCTGCGCGGCAGGGAGCGCTGCGGCTGCGCAGCAGGGAGCGCTGCGGCTGCGCAGCAGGGAGCGCTGCGGCTGCGCAGCAGGGAGACGGACAGAACTCGCATGGTCTCATTGATCCTTCTGTATTGTGCTAAGTCAGGGGTGACCAACTTCAGTCCTCAAGCATATCCCTGCTTCAGCACAGGTGGCTCAATCAGTGGCTCAGTGTTCGACTGCATCCTCTGTGCTGAAGCAGGAATATCCTGAAAACCTGCCCTGTTGGTGGCCCTTGATGATTGGAGTTGTCCCCCCTGTGCTATGCACATGAATGTGGGGATATGGAGCGGGCTCAGCCAGCTCACACCTGTACTTCTGTCTCTGGCTGCAGAACGGGACATATTACCGGATGCAGACAAAGTCATCTCACTGCTTTCTGTGGGGTTTAACCGTCATGAAACAGCTGCGGCTTCCACACCACTTTGTAGCCTTATTAGAAAAGTGCAATACTACACAGATACGTGGCTTGTGTCCCGTGGTATTTAATGCGACCAGACAGCTAAAGGTCCACAAATCCTGCGGATTTCAACTGTAGCTTCATAATGATCACTAAATATGAAATAGCAAGACTGCAAGTTTTATACTGTACAGATAAAAAAGGGATATATGACCCTGTAAGTTGCAAAGGGCACGGTTATCTTATAAGGAATCCCTGATAACTAAAAGAGCAGCTGCTCATACGTACCTCCCGTCCAGGTGCGGGAAGCATGTCCCAGTAAATACACAGGAATAAGGTTTGGCATTAAACTCGGAGATCAGTAACTGCATCCTCATCTGGGCCGTCCCGTACTGACTCGGTGTGTATCTCACACTCACAGCCACCACATCGCTGGCTGGGATTAAGCCTGCGTGACAAGGAGGAAAGAAGGACAAGTTTGCACAGACCAACTTTTTCTACTGTAATCACATAGTTACATAGTAGATGAGGTTGAAAAGACATACGTCCATCGTGTGTGTACTGACTGATCTGTGTGGTTGATTTGAAGTGCTGGTTGTTTAAAGTGTGTGCAGTTAGAACCAGAAGCAGTTTGAACAAGGAATCGGTTAAACTGGGTATAGTATATTGAAGTACAGTTTACTGTTAGTACTTATAAACTTCATAGTTGCTAGAATGAGCAGGATTGAAAATGCCACTCAATGCTCATCTTGCCACGTGTATGTGCATTTGGAGCAGCTGTTTCAAGGAGCATACCGCTGTGAGAGGTGTGAGCGGGGGGTCTCTTTAGAATCAGAGATTGCTGATCTGAAGAGGCAACTTGCAATATTGAGGGATATTGGCAATCTTGAAAGGGGTTTAGAGCTCACTGAGCAGGCCCTTGCTTTGACTAGTGGTGCAGATGGTGGCGCTGTTAGTGAGGAGCAGGTAGGTAGCTGGGTGCCAGTTAGAAGGGGAAGCAGGGGCAATAGGGAGAGGCAGGTTGTTTCTGAGCTGACACATCCCAATAGATTTGCCATATTGAGTGAAGATATTGAGAGTGTCGGGGCAGAAATGGCAAGGCTGGGGGAGACTAATTCCTCTAGCAGCCAGGGGAATAGTTCCTCCAGCTCAGATACAAAGAAAGATTGTGGTGGTAGGGGACTCCATTATTAGGAAGGTAGATAGGGCAATCTGTTGCCGTGACCGCATGAACCGAACAGTTTGTTGTCTCCCGGGTGCTCGGGTTCGGCACATTGCGGATCGGGTAGACAGATTGTTGGGGGGGCTGGGATTGACCCGGCGGTCTTGGTACACGTTGGCATCAATGACAAAGTTAGAGAAAGATGGAGGGTCCTAAGAAATGATTACAGGGATCTAGGCCAAAAGCTTAAGGCAAGGACCTCCAAGGTAGTATTTTTTGAAATACTACCAGTGCCATGCACTACTGTGGGGAGACAGTCAGAGATTAGGGAGGTTAATGCATGGCTAAGAAAGTGGTGCAGGAAGGAGGGGTTTGGGTTTTTAGAGCATGGGACTCCTTTTCTGAGAGGTGCCATCTATATTCTAGGGACGGATTGCATCTCAATGAAGAGGGATCTTCTGTGCTATGGGGGAGAATGCTAAAAAGGTTGGGGGAGATTTTAAACTAGGATGGAGGGGGAGGGGAATGAAACAGATAATGAACTAAATGGAATAGATGAGGATACAAGGTGGTATGGAGGTAGAATGGGGGCAAGTGCAAGTTTGACAAGCAGTGAGACACCCATAGTAAATACAGATAATACTAGAAAACTTCTAAAGACTAAACCAAATGGGCACAGAAAGGAAGGAGCAGATAAGATAATAGTTCAGGCTGAAAAAAAACTGAAATGCATGCTTGCTAATGCAAGAAGCCTGACAGATAAAATGGGGGAGCTTGAATTAATAGCTGCAAGGGAGCAGTATGATATCATAGGCATTACTGAAACATGGTGGGATGAAACTCATGACTGGACAGTTAATTTTGAGGGTTATTCTCTTTTTTGGAAGGATCGAACAAATAGAAGAGGAGGTGGAGTATGTTTATATGTTAAACCGGATCTAAAACCTATTATAAGGGATGATGTCTATGAAGGGAATGATGAAAATGTAGAGACTTTGTGGATAGAAATTAGCAGTGGAGGTAAAAGTATAAAGAAAATGTTTGTGGGAATATGCTATAAACCACCAAATATCTGTGAGATTGAGGAAGCTAAAATACATTTGCAAATGGAGAAGGCATCAAAACTGGGTCATGTTTGCATAATGGGGGATTTTAATTATCCAGATATAGACTGGGGCAATAATATTAGCATCACAACAAAAGGAAACAGGTTTTTGGGGGTGTTTAAAGACAATTATATGACCCAAATAATTGAGGAACCAACCAGGAGAGGGGCAGTTCTGGATTTGGTCATATCAAACAATGTAGAAGTAATAACAAATATTCAAGTCCTGGAACATTTGGGTAACAGTGATCATAACATGGTCTCATTTTAAATAAATTATCAAAAAACAGATTACTTGGGTTCAACAAAGACTTTAAACTTTAGAAAGGCAGATTTTAATCAACTGAGGTCTAATCCATTGCCCGTTTGATGCAAGATAAGATCTTGTTTGCCTTTGCAGCTTCTGCCTGACTTTGGGCACTATTGCTAAGCCTGCTGTCTGCAAGCACTCCTAAATCCTTCTCCATCAAGGATTCCCCCAATATATCTCCATTTAATGTGTAAGTCACCTGTTTATTCTTGCATCCCAAATGCATAACCTTACATTTATCTGTATTAAACCTCATCTGCCATTTACCTGCCCACGTTTCCAGTCTCTCCAATTCCTTCTGAAGAGAAATTATATCCTGCTCTGATTCTACCACCTTACACAATTTAGTATCATCAGCAAAGGATCGCAATTAACCCATGCAATGCTGGAGGCCGTAACTGCAAAAGTGCTGCAGAGCTTGACGACTATTAAACGTGTTAGCTGGCAGAGAGGCCTGATGTGAGAACACAACTTTCTACTGATTTATAGATTAATATATATTTATCTTATTAAACTAAGGACTTTATAGTGTGATGAAAATAGTATATTCATATTCAGATGTTCATATGATATATGACTAGCACATTATAATTAGATTACTCTTTGTCATTAAGTGTGTAATATGATATTAGAAGTTGCAAGTTGTTTGTGTCAGAAACGAACATACAGGATTAAACTGGTTAATTTATTTCTCATTAAGCAATAATTCTCAACAACTATCACCAGTTGTGTGATATATAATAGAATAATCTGCCGTTATGTGTCTCATTATCAGTTTATATTTTGATGACTTTATTCCACACTTTGCGAATGTCTGGTTTGTAATAATATTCTATCATTCATTTATTGCTTTATCACCCAGAAGGAATGATATCACCCTCTCTGAATGAGAAGAGTGAGCTGCTAGTTCTTGGGGATTTCAACTTCAATTGGCTTGACCCTAAAAACCACAAAATCCAGATACAACTCAAGTCACTTAACCTATCGCAACTCATTTCCCAACCCACAAAGGAATAAAGCTGAACTCGCATAACCATTCCTTGCTAGACTGGATTCTCTCCTCAAACCCAGCAGAATCCAATCCTTGGCATCCTTCCTGATATTTCAGTGACCATGCAATAGTGTACTGTGTAAGGAAAATAAAACCGCCCCATTCAAGCCCTAAAGTTCTCCTCACTAGAACATTTAAAAACTTTAACCCAACAGTTCTGGATGACCTTACCAACTGCCCCTGGCACAGAATCGATTAATTCCCGACCCTGATTCTGCGCTCGACTATTTCCAATCCGAGTTCTTAAAACTCTGCGATACCCATGCTCCCACTACGCAAAATAAGGGTACGGGGGGCCCACCTTCCATGGGTTACACCTGACCTTATAGCACTCTTACCAGTTCAGGGAGCCTTGTGGAAAAGCTACAAAAACTGGCACTACCAAGGATCTCAATCACTACAGATGCATGCAGAAACATGTGCACAAGGCAAACAAGGCACGCAAAAGCACAATATTACTCTGACAATCTCCACCAGAATACATCAAACCAGCTAACTTCTGGAAGGTTATCAACAATATATTCCAGCTCCTAACCATCAACAACCAAGTAATATCACTAAGGGGGATATTACTCTGACAAACCCCACTGACATTGCAATGCATTCAATGATTACTTTGTGGGGTGTGCCACTAAAATATTAGCGAAACACAGCCAACAACCCAACAATGAATCTATCCTGGGAGTATCCCTACAGTCCCACCCCCTCCCAACACTGCCCACAATTTTCAATTTGGCCCAGTATGTGAGAGGAGATTATACAAGCGCTACTCAAACTAAAACTAAGCAGCCAATGTGGACCCGACTTACTACAACTAGGTTCTACGACTTGGTGCCCAGCCATTGCCAAACCAATTGCGGCCATAGTCAACTCTATCCTGTTGCAGGCCATAATCCCCAAGACTGAAAAACTGCCAGAGTCGTCCCAATCTTCAAAAGTGGGGACAAAAACACTGTCTCAAACTACAGGCCAATCTCACTTCTCCCAATTCTATCCAAAGTCAAGGAAAAATGTGTCCACTCCCAATTAAGCGATTTCTACACCAAGACAAATTTCCCTAGCCAATTCCAATCTGGCTTTCGCCCCAAACACTCCACCGTAACTACCCTGCTAAAAGTTTGCAATGAAATCCAGTGTGGAATGGAACGGGGACAACTCACTGGTGCAGTATTCCTAGATTTTGCAAAGGCTTTTTGACACAGTCGATCATGCTATCCTGCTTAACAAACTCCAAAGCTCTGGAATAGGGAAACATGCTTTAAACTGGTTTCAGTCCTACCTATCAGGAAGATCCCAAAATGTGTCCATTTCAGGCTCTAACTCCAACCCCCTGGATATCACCTGTGGTGTCCCGCAAGGCTCTGTTCTGGGGCCCCTACTCTTCTCAGTGTTCATTAATGATCTTCCCACAGCTTGTAAGGAAGCCTCAATACACATGTATGCAGATGACACAATCCTACATGCACACAGTCATAGCCTCTCTGACCTTCAACACATACTTCAGTCTTACTTTTTGAGACTCGAAAACTGGATTTCCCAAAACAAACTGTTTTTAAACACTGACAAGACTGTAACAATGGTATTTGGGACCAAGACTAAATTTGTAAAGCTTCCAGTGACTGAGCTCCTGATCAGAACCAACGCTAACACCACCCTAACACCTGTCACTAGTTTTAAATACCTGGGCTTATGGTTTGACTCCCACGTAACATTCGGGATGCACATTGATACCCTGACAACCAAGACCTATGCCAAACTAGGGGTACTTTACAGGAACAAATCCTCCCTAAGTCTCCTGGTCAGAAAGCGTATCGCACAGCAGATGCTAATGCCAATCATTGACTATGGAGACATAGTATATGGCTCGGCTCCTCAAACCCACCTTAGCAAACTTGACACCCTCTACAATTCAATTTGTCGTTTTGTCCTTGTGGACGGACGTTCACAGAGGTACACACTTAGGAGGCTTTATAATGTGAAATTATAATAAGGCTTTATTGTGCCTGCTCCTTTCCATCAGGAAATTATCCAAACACAGGGGGGGGAACAAAGCTTCCATTCACTTGGGAGTATTTCTAGTGAAATCCTATGCAATTAGTTCACATCTCCTATTAGTTAAGCAGTTCTCGCAGCCCCAAAACATATAGCATGAAAATAAGCAGATATAAGCAGTCTCTTAAGAATAAAAGTCTTATCTGGTTCTTGGAGGGAAAATCTTCTCACTGTCCCTGCTTCAGCTCCCTTGTCTCCAGGGTTGGTCAGCATACAGGTTTAGAAGTTTTCCCTGTGTCTTGAAAGCCGCTCTGCTATCTCTTTGGCAGAGCTCAAGACAAGTGTCTCTAAGTTCAGCTCAGGTGTCAGCTAAAGAGTTCTTACTTCCTGTTTGAACAGACAGGCTTTTGTAAGCCATCTCAATCAGGCAGGTGGTGTTTAGTAATTAACTACCAGAAGTTAACCACCACACTGCTAGATTAAAGGCACATTACTGAACAGGGATTAGTCCCCTGTTACAGTCCTCTAATGCAACTACAGCACACATCACTGCGAAATGCTCAAAGAACTAGATTGGTCAACACTAGAGTCTAGGCGCAAAGTTCACCTTTCCTGTCTTGCCTTTAAATTCTTCATGGGCAAGCTACCCAGCTACCTGAACAAGCTCCTCATCCCTACCACATGCAGCACCTATCACCTGAGATCAGACTCCAAAAGACTATTCATGGTCCTAAGGCTCAACAAAGTATCCGGACGTTCCTCCTTCTCTTACCGTGCACCCCAAAACTGGAACAACCTACCAGAGACTCTCACATCCACCACCAGTTTAAGTTCTTTCAAATCTAAGGCTGTCTCACACTTTAACCTGGTCTGTAACTGTTTCATACGCTCATAATATACATTTTCTTTAACTGTGCATGCAATGTCTTGTATATAATGTATACCCTGCTCATTTATGTAACTGTATTTGTAACCATGTATTATTTGTCTTACTCTGTGCCCAGGACATACTTGAAAACGAGCGGTAACTCTCACTGTATTACTTCCTGGTAAAATATTTTATAAATAAATAAATAATATAAACACACAGCTGGATAAGTGAATGCAGTTAGAAAACCTGAAGAATAAGTGTGTCCGTTCTCCATCCTTGCTGGCGACACCCGAATAACACCATTATTGTCATGTTTGCCGCCTGTCCCTTGGCGGGTCCTTGTATTAGAATGTATGGATTTGCATTATTAACAAGTCAGCCAAAAAGAGCTTCCCCGGCACAAACAAAGCACGCCGGCGGTTACCTTGTAACGAGGCCAGAGCCGCAGACGTGCGGTTAAGACCTCTTTATGTTTACATGTGAGGTAACCTGTATATTGTCAGGGAGCCGCTATTCAGTGCGACACGGAGATGCTATTATGATGGTGGTCAAGCATCTATGAAGGGTCCGAGCTATGTCCAGAGGGTCAGTTTTTTACACTTAAAGATATTTTGCCGATTCTTTTAATTAATACGTTTATTTGTTGGGGATAATGTCATTTTAATACTTTGTTCTAATTTTAGGAAGATCTATTAAATGTTAAGTTGCGTATCCAGGACAGCGCCATCATTCCACCTTCATTTTGTGAATGTGCCTTTTAGGTGGCTCCATATCCTGGAGAGTTTGTGCACTGAATGACGCACAGAACGCATGATTAATGAGTCACCGGGAGAGATACTGAATGCCATTATTTAGATAGTATGATTAGGATCCTGAGTGCCTGAATATTCTCTTCTGTAGCGGGTCGTTAGGCTTTCTCTGATGGAATATATCTATCCACCCCTAACACATTCAATCCACTCCGAAGTCTGTTTGCCTCTTGACCATATCACTCTGGATGGTCCTGTACCAAGTCAAACTTTATATATCTAAAACGGAGCTTTTCATATTCCCCTAAAACTGATCCAACATCCCCTTTCCCCGTCACATTAAATGGAACCACCGTCCATCCAGTCACCGAAGCGCTTTCCCACGTGTGGCGTTTAACTCCTCATTCTCCTCCTCCATTCACCCTCATACTCGGGCTAAAAGCGGTCGCTTATTCCTCCGTAACACTGCCAAGAAGCGCCTTTCCCTCTGTCACTATACTGCTAACACTCTAATGTATGCCCCTATCCTTGTATCCTTGATAAGTGAAACAGGGGGGATCTTAGTGATAAGAGGGGCACTGGGGGTACTGTGACTAAGGACAGATAGTGACAGACTGGGGGGGATCTTAGTGATAAGAGGGGCACTGGGGGTACTGTGACTAATGATTCAGAGCGACCGCCTAGGCATGTCAAGTAGCGACCGGGCTATTGATGCAGAGCGACCGGCGCTAGTGATGCAGAGCGACCCGGCTAGTTGCTAGTGATGGAGACGAACGCAGCGAGTGGGGGGCGCTAGTGATGCAGAGCGACCGGCTAGTTATGCATGACCGCTAAGATGCAGATCGAACGCGGCTAGTGATCGAGCGACCGCTCTAGTGATGCAGAGTGAACGAGGCTAGTGAATGGACATGCGACGACGCTAGTGATGCACGAGTGAACGGCTAAGTGATGCGAGCGACCGCACTAGTGATGGAGAGTGAACTGCTAGGGATCAGAGCGACCGCATGATGCAGAGCGACCGCACTAGTGATGCAGAGCGACCGCACTAGTGATGCAGAGCGACCGGGCTAGTGATACAGAGCGACCGCACTAGTGATGCAGAGCGACCGCACTAGTGATGCAGAGCGACCGGGCTAGTGATGCAGAGCGACCGCGCTAGTGATGCAGAGCGAACCGACTAGTGATGCAGAGCGACCGCGCTAGTGATGCAGAGCTGAACGGGCTAGTTGTGCAGCACGCACCGCACTAGTGAGCAGAGTGAACGGGCTAGTGATCAGAGCGACCTGCATAGTGGCAGAGCGACCGCACTAGTGATGCAGAGCGACCGCACTAGTGATGCAGAGCGACCGGCACGCAGCACTAGTGATGCAGAGCGACCGCGCTAACGATGCAACGCGACCGCGCGTCAGATTTTTTAAAAGACAAAATATTTTTGATCGGTTCAGCCAATGAGGGCGAACAAGCCTGGTGATGCAACTGCCACACCTCCCCAATCGTTGGAAGCTCAGTTCACCCATTGCGCGGGTGAGAGGTGCGTGACGCCATGCGCTGCGTCTCGCGTGCCCACTATAATCTCGGCCTAATGTCACAACGTAACCGCCCCAGTGCCCCCTCTTATCACTAAGATCCCCCCCCAGCCTGATCACTCTATTTTGTCCATTGTTAGATCACCAGTGTACTACTCCGTCAGTCAGCCCGCCCTCTTATCACTAGATCCCCCCCCCAGTCTGTCACTATCTGTCCTTAGTCACAAGTACCCCCCCAGTGCCCACCTCTTATCACTAAGATCCCACCCCAGTCTGTCACTATCTGTCCTTAGTCACAGTACCCGCCCAGTGCCCCTCTTATCACTAGTACCCCCCCCCAGT
This sequence comes from Ascaphus truei, assembly GCA_036426205.1. NCBI lineage: Eukaryota > Metazoa > Chordata > Amphibia > Anura > Ascaphidae > Ascaphus > Ascaphus truei. The sequence goes on along the minus strand of WSYH01002636.1, from coordinate 39,623 downwards.
CTGTCCCACTATCTGTCCTTAGTCACAGTACCCCCAGTGCCCCTCTTATCACTAAGATCCCACCCCCCAGTCTGTCACTATCTGTCCTTAGTCCACAGTACCCCATTGCCCTCTTATCACTAAAATCCCCCCCCCAGTCTGTCACTATCTGTTCCTTAGTCACAGTACCCCCAGTTGCCCCTCTTATCACTAAGATCCCCCCCCCAGTCTGTCACTTATCTGTCCTTAGTCACAGTACCCCACAGTGCCCCTCTTATCATAAGAATCCCCCTAGTCGTCACTATCTGTCCCTAGTCCCAGTACCACCCCCAGTGCCCCTCTTATCACTAAGATCCCACCCCCCAGTCTGTCACTTATCTGTCCTTAGTCACAGTACCCCCCCAGTGCCCCTCTTATCACTAAGATCCCCCCCCAGTCTGTCACTATCTGTCCTTAGTCACAGTACCCCAGTGCCCCTCTTCATACGATCCCCTCCACATCTGTCACTTATCTGTCCTTAGTCACAGTGCCCCCCCAGTGCCCCTCTTATCACTAAGATCCCCCCCCCCCCAGTCTGTGTCACTATCTGTCCTTAGTCACAGTACCCCCAGTGCCCTCTTATCACTAAGATCCCCCCCCCAGTCTGTCACTTATCTGTCCTTAGTCACAGTACCCCCAGTGCCCCTCTTATCACTGAGATCCCCCCCCCAGTCTGTCACTATCTGTCCTTAGTCACAGTACCCCCAGTGCCCCTCTTATCACTAAGATCCCCCCCCCCAGTCTGTCACTTATCTGTCCTTAGTCACAGTACCCCCAGTGCCCCTCTTATCACTAAGATCCCCCCAGTCTGTCACTATCTGTCCTTAGTCACAGTACCCCCAGTGCCCTCTCTATCACTAATCCCGCCCCCCCCCATCTGTCACTATCTGTCCTTAGTCACGACCCCCCCAGTGCCCCTCTTATCACAAGATCCCCCCATCTGCCCTATCTGTCCTTAGTCACGTGCCCCAGTGCCCCTCTTATCCGAGCCCCCCCCAGGTGTGTCCACTATCTGTCCTTATCACAGTACCCCCCAGTGCCCCTCTTATCACTGAGATCCCCCCCAGTCTGTCACTTATCTGTCCTTAGTCACAGTATCCCCCAGTGCCCCTCTTATCACTGAGATCCCCCCCCCAGTCTGTCACTATCTGTCCTTAGTCACAGTACCCCCATGCCCCTCTTATCACTGAGATCCCCCCCCCGTCTGTCACTATCTGTCCTTAGTCACAGTACCCCCCAGTGCTCCTTCTTATCACAAGATCCCCCCCCGTCTGTCACTTATCTGTCCTTAGTCACAGTACCCCCAGTGCCCCTCTTATCACTGAGATCCCCCCCCCCCCAGTCTGTCACTATCTGTCTCTTAGTCACAGTACCACCCCGTGCCCTCTTATCACTGAGATCCCCCCCAGTCTGTCACTATCTGTCCTTAGTCACAGTACCCCCAGTGCCCCTCTTATCACTAGATCCCCCCCCCCCAGTCTGTCACTATCGGTCCGTACCCCCTCACTCCAGGCCCCCCCCCAGCCCCCCTCCCCCTCCACTCCCAGATCTGGCCCTCCCCCCAAATCCAAGCCCCCCAACCCCCTCCCCAGCTCAGCCCTCACCACTCCCAGCCTTCACCCCACTCCCAGCCGCCCCCACCACTACCAGCCCCCCACTTCCCAGCCATCCCCCCCATTCCCAGCCCCCCCTCAACTCCCAGCCCTCCACCCCAAATCCAGATATAGCCATCCCCCCCCACTCCCAGACCCCCCCAATCCCAGATCTCGCCCCCCCCCACTCCCAGACACCCCACACTCCCAGCCCTCCCCCCCAACCCAGAATCTAGCCCTCCCTCCCCCACGCCCAGCAATCCCACCAACTACAGCCCCACCCCCAAATCCCAAGCCCCCGCACTCTGTGTTACTGTCCTAGGCTGAATGTTATAGTTATAGTGCTTGATAAGGGCGCGGCAAAGTACAGACATCTCCCTATGAGGCTGCCCATAGTGCGTGCGAGCCCGCGCTACGTGATGCAGAGCGACGCGGCTATACGATGCAGAGCGACCGCGTAACGATGAGAGCGACCCCGCTAACGATGCAGAGTGAACGGGATAGAGTGATGCAGAGCTCGACACGCACTAGTGAGCAGATGCGATCGGGCTGTGATGCAGAGCGGACCCACACTAGTGATGCAGGGCGGGGGCCCATAGGTCATTGAACCGGCTCGGATAGGGACTAGACGACCGCACTAGTGATGCAGAGCGACGTCCGCGAACTAGTGCGGATGCAGAGCGACACAGGCTAGTGATGCAGAGCGACCAGCGACGGATCAGGACTGCACATGTATGCGAGCGAACCGGGCTAGTGATGCAGAGGACAGGCTAGTGATGCTAGAGCGAACCGACTAGTGATGCGAGCGCGCCGCGCTAGTGTCGCAGAGTGAACGGGCTAGTTGAAGCAGAGCGACCGGGATAGTGAGCAGAGTGAACGGGCTAGCTGATCACAGGGACTGCATAGTGTGCAGAGCGAACCCCGCACTACGTGATGCAGAGGACCGGTTACTAGTGATTGCGAGCGACCGAACTACTGGCAGAGCGACCCGGCTAGTGATGCAGAGTGAACGGCTCTAGTGAAGTGATTGCAGAGCAGACTCCAGCCCGATAGGGATCGGCAGAGCGACTGGAGCATAGAGGATGCGAGCGACACGGCGTAGGGAATGCAGAGAGATAACCGCACTAGTGATGGAGAGCGAACAGCGATAGGTGATGCAGACAGACGGGCGTAGTGATGCAGTGAGACCGGGCTAGGGATGAAGAGCGACAGGGTTAGTGACTGCAGAGCGACCGCGCTAGTGATGCAGAGTCGAAGGGCTAGTGATGCAGAGCGGACCGCGCTAGTGATGCAGAGTGACACGGGCTAGTATCGCAGAACGTTTAGCGAGACGCCGCTAGTGATGCAGAGGACCGAGTGAGCAGGCTGTGACGCATAGTGATGAGACGAGCGACGTCAGACTTTAGTGATGCAGGTGAGGGCAATGTGAAAGAGCGCCGACTAGTGATGCAGGAGCGGACCGCACGATCCGACGCTAGTGGATGCAGACCGACGGGTACAATAGCAGAGCGACCGGGCGTAGTGATGCAGAGCGACAGCCCACTAGTGATGGAGAGCGACCGAGCTAGTGATGAAGAGCGACAGGGATGGCTGGGAGTGAGGGGGGGCTGGGAGTGGGAGGAAGGGCTGGGAGTGGGAGGAAGGGCTGGGAGTGGGGGAGGGCTAGATCTGGGAGTGGGGGGGAGGGCTGGGAGTGAGGGGGGGCGTCTGATCCTTTATAATGAATACGACATTAAAGCCGCAGTCCGCGCTGATTAACATGTTTCATACTTTTACTTAATAGATCTATTCTTAACTTTTCCAAACCTATCGCCCGCTCTCGGGGGCTGCGCGCTCCTTTCCGAGTGTCCCCCTTTATGTTTGCTGCACTGACTGTATTATAATTCTGGTAAAGTGCTGTTTACATTGTTATATACGTGAATATGTGAACATACCATATGCTTCCTGCCCCTCTTGCCAAGGTTTGCAGGAGCACCAAGAAGGCTAAAATCTGAATGGCGCATTTAAAATGCTCATCCGGCTCACGCAATACAGCGATAAAATCACGGACGGAAAGAATGTTACCGGAAAATAATAACCTAAACACCCCCCGAGACGGGCGTGGTAATACGGCAGCCGGGAAGGGGGCGGCGCACGGGTTCTGTGCAGGTAGCACAGCCTCACAATATAAGGGATAATAAAACCTCGCTGGTCACTAACCGCTCACTCTCTCCTATAACCTCCATGACCCCCCTGTTACCCCCGTTCTTCTCCTACAGGGCAGACACGGCACTATGTACGGGGCACTCAGAGAGATACTAATCTCGTGATAACAAGCTGTCTGCACAAAGCAGTGAGGAGCAGCTGAGCCGTCGCAGGCTTTATAATTATAATAATTAATTAACACCACTTATCCGCAGATCCCAATGTGCAGTAACTAGGATTAGGATGCACATACCACCACGTACCCGCAGATCCCAATGTGCAGTAACTAGGATTAGGATGCACATACCGCCACGTATCCGCAGATCCCAATGTGCAGTAACTAGGATTAGGATGCACATACCGCCACGTACCCGCAGATCCCAATGTGCAGTAACTAGGATTAGGGTGCACATACCACCACGTACCCGCAGATCCCAATGTGCAGTAACTAGGATTAGGATGCACATACCACCACGTATCCGCAGATCCCAATGTGCAGTAACTAGGATTAGGATGCACATACCACCACGTACCCGCAGATCCCAGTAAGTCTGTAACATGGGACAGTAGCGGCCTTGTCTTGGGGAATTCTTCCTGAAGTACTTAGACCTGTGAGAAGCGCCAGCATAATGACCCTGTCCGTCTCTCTGATAGTGCCATACACGTACCTGAGGTCGGCGAGATGTGGAAGGCTTGGTGAGGCTGAGTACACGTGATGCAGAACTCAAAATCTATAGGGCAGCTGCACCGCAACGAGATCACATACTGTTTGCTGTGGAAATAAGGAGTTTATTAATATCTACAACACGATAACAAGGTCTCTGTCTTTAGGATCCTACCCAGAACCAATGGAAAAAAACACAAAGTCGTTGCCGTGTGCGGTGCCGGAGTCACAGGGAGATAAAGTGGCTTCTAAAACACTGAGCAGCTCCATGTTTCACAGAATGGGGAGTCTGGGTATGTACTTATAAATACATGGGATATACCCGGCCTCTGATATGGGACTGAGGCACGTCTGGGGGCTTGTGTGAAGCCGCTCTTCTGCTGCATTACGCAGAGCGGAGGATTCGGATTGGACAGTATCCCCCCCCCCCTGTGTATTCAGAGCATGATACTGCGCAATGAACGCAGAGCTTTGCTGTTATTATATCGCTTCACAAGCCTCTCTGGCAACACAGAGGTTAATGCCGGCCGGATTGGATCCACTTAAAGTAATGGCATTACATTTACTCCCAGTAACTTATCAGATTTCCTTTTAAATGTGTCACTTATGTGAGACGCGCTGCCTGGATATATCTGCCGTTATCGTGCCGGAAATATCACCCTATTTCCTGCTGTGTGCTCACTGATCGACCGCTGCTGATATTATAGCTATTTCAGCTCTGAGTGTAGCAAGGTCGCAGGACACGTATTATACTCTATCCTCCCTTTCTGTGCCGCCTCCTCGCTCCCTTACCTGTGTGATACTCTGAATGTAACCTTTCTGTGCCGCCTCCTCGCTCCCTTACCTGTGTGATACTCTGAATGTAACCTTTCCGTGCCGCCTCCTCGCTCCCTTACCTGTGCGATACTCTGAATGTAACCTTTCCGTGCAGCGAGGAGGCTGCACTGCAAGGTTACTGTACTTCAGAGTATCCCACACAGGTAAGGGAGCGAGGGCGCACGAAAGGTTACATTCAGATCATTCACACAGGTAAAGGGAGCAGGAGTCGGCACGGAAAGTTTACATTCAGAGTATCACACAGTAAGAGAGCTGAGAGTAGCGCACGGAAGGTTACATTCAGAGAATCTCACAGTAAGGGAGCGAGGAGGCGGCACGAAGTTACATTATGTCAGTAATTTCACGGAGCTAGAGGTTAATCGGTCCGTAAGGTCAGAGAGCGGCCTGGAAAGGTTCACATTCACAGTAATCACACAGGTAGGAGGGAGGGCATGGCACATAAGGTTTCCTTCGATGCATCAATACCCACGTGTAAGGGCGTCGGAGGCGGCACGAAAGGTTACATTAAGATTATCACACATGTAAAACTGTATAGAGCGGGAGGCGCACTTAAAGGTTTAACTTACAATTCTGTATCACAAACATGTAAGGGATCGAGGGTGCGGCACGAAAAGTGTTACAAATTACAGATATCACACAGGTAAGGGAGACGAGGACGGCCACGGAAAGAGTTACCTCAGAGTATCAACACAGGATAGGGAGCGCTAGGAGGCGCACGGAAAGGTTCACATCATAGTAATCCACAAGTAATGGAAGCGAGGAATGCGGCACGGTAAAGATTACATTCACAGTATAAATCACAACAGTAAGTGGAGCGAGGCGACACGGAAAATGTCTGTGTTCATATCAAGATATCAACACAGTAAGGGGAAGCGATACGAGCGGCAACTGGAAAGGTTACATTCAGATATCCACAGAGTAAGGGAGCGAGGAGGGCGGCTAAACGGAAAACGAAAAGGTTACATTCAATACGTCAAACCAGGTAAGATGTCGAGGATGGACGGAATAAGGTTATCATTCAGAGGTATCGCGACACACGGTAGAAAGCTCGAGCGAGGCAGGCACGGAAAGAGTTACATCAGAGTATACACACAGGTAAGGGAGCGAGGAGGCATGCACGGAAAGGTTACATTCATAGTATCACACCAGGTAAGGGAGCGATGAGCGGCACGGAAAGGTTCACATCAAGTATCTCGCACAGGTAAGGGAGGCGGAGGCGGCACGGAAAGGTTACATTCGAGTATCGCACAGGTAAGGAGCGGAGGCCACTAAAAGGTTACATTCGAAGGATCGACACAGGTAAGGGGCGAGGAGGCGGCAACGGAAGGTTACATTCAGAGTATCGCACAGTAAGGGACAGGAGGCGGCCACGGAAATGTTACATTCAATAGTATCGCACTAACAGAAGGGAGCGAGGTAGTGCTGCACGAAGGTTACATTCAGAGTAATCACACAGGTAAGGAGGAGCGAGGATGCGCACGGAAAGGTTACATTCAGAGTAACACAGGTAACAGGAGCGAGGAGCGGCACGGAAAGGTTACAATTCAGATATCACAAGGTAAGGGAGCGAGGAGGCGGCACGAAAGTTACATTCAGAAGTATCAAGACAGTAGGGAGCGAGGAGGCGGCACGGAAAGGTTACAGTTCCAGAGTATCACACTGTAATGGTCAGAGGAGGCGCACGGAAAGGTTACATTCAGAGTATCACAAGGTAGTGTGAAGCGGCGAGGCGGCACGGAAAGGTTACTTCAGAGTATTCACACGGTAAGGGAGCGAGAGGCGGCAGGAACAGGTTACATTCAGAGTTATCACACAGTAAGGGACGTCGAGGAGGCGTCCGGAAAGGTTTACATCATAGTATCACGACAGGTGAAGGAGCGAGCGAGGAGCGGCACGTGAAACGGTTATCTTCAGAAGTATCACACAGTTGAATGGAGCGGGAGTTGCGGCACGGGGAAGGTTCATTCAAGTATCACACAGGTAAGGGAGCAGGAGCGGCACCGGAAAGGTTACATTCAGAGTATCCACGGTAAGGGGCAGGAGGGATGGCGGCCACGGAAAGGTTTACATTCAGAGTTCCCACAGGTAAGGAGCAGGAAGGAGGCGGCATCGGAAAGGTTACATTCAGAATACCACACAGTAGGGAGCGAGGATTTGGCGGCCGGAAAGGTTACTTCAGTATTAAACAGGTGTAAGAGGACGAGGATGGCGGGACGGAAGTTACATTCGAGTATCACAACAGGTACGGGAGACGGAGGAGGCGGCACGGAAAGGTTACATTCAGAGTCTCACACAGGTAAGGGAGCGAGTGACGGGGGCAGAAGGTTACCATTTCAGAGATCGCCACAGGAAACAAAAATGGGAGCGAGGGGGGGGCACGGCCAAGGTTACATTCAGCGTATATCACCAGTGTAAGGGAGCGAGGGGCCCGGACGGAAAGGTTTCCTTCAGAGTAATCACAACAAGGTAGGGAGATCGGAGAGGCGGCAGGAAGCGTACATTCAGAGTATCACACAGGTAATGGGAGCGAGGAGGGGTGGCCAACGAAAGGTTACATTCAGAGTTATCACACAGGTAAGGGAGCGAGGGAGGTGCGACGGAAAGGTTACCTCAGAGTACACACAGGTAAGGGAGGAGAAGGCGGCACTGACAGGTTACATCAGGGAGTATCACAAAGGTAAGGGAGCGATGAGGCGGCACGTAAGGTTCATTCAGAGTATCACACACCGGTAAGGGAGCGGGAGGCGCAGGAAAGGTTACATTCAGAGTATCACAGGGTAGAGCGAGGAGGAGGCGTCACGGAAAGGTTACATTCCAGAGTACCACACGGGTAAGGGAGCGAGGTTGAGGCGTGCCGGAACGAAGGTTACATTCAGAGTATGACAGCAGCGGGACGGGGGCGGCACGGAAAGGTTACATTCGATATCACACCAGTAAGGGAGCGAGAGGCGGCACGGAAAGGTTCATTCGAGTACAACAGGTAAGGGAGCGAGGAGCCGCGGCACGGAAAAGTTACATTCAGAGTATCACCCGGTAGGGAGCGGGAGCGGCAGCGAAAGGTTTACATTCGAGTATCGCACACGGATAGGGGGAGGAGTGGCGGCACGTGAAAGGGTCATATTCAGAGTATCGACACAGTTAGGAGGAGCGAGATGGAGGCGCACGGAAAGGTTACAATTCAGAGTTCACCACACTGTAAGGGAGCGAGAGGAGCGGCACGGAAAGTTACAATTCAATATCACAAGGTAAGGGGAGCGAGGAGGCAGCAGGAAAGGTGCATTCAGTTATCAGCACAGGTAAGGAGCGAGGAGCGCTCACGGAAAGGTTACATTCGAGTAATCACAGGTAGGGAGCGAGGAGGAGGGGAGGCGGCAGGAAGGTTAATTCTCAGTATCACATGTAGGGTAAGGCGAGGAGGCGGCACGGAAAGGTTACTTCGAGTATCACACAGTAAGGGGTGACGGATGCGCACTGAAGAAGTTACACTTCAGATTATCACAGTAGGGAGCGAGTTGTAGGCGGCCGGAAAGGTTAATCGACGTATGACAGTGTAGGGAGCGATGGAGGGGAGAGCGACGGAAGGTGTACATTTCAGAGTATCCACAGGTAGGAGTCGAGGAGGGGCAACGGTAGTAAAGTTACATTCAATGATATCACAAGGTACAGGGACGAGGAGCGGACACGGGAAAAGGTTACATTCAAGTATCGGCCACAGGTAAGGGAGCGAAGGCTCGGAACGGAAACAGGTTACATTCAGAGTATCGCACAGGTACGGGACGAGACGGCGGCACGGAAAGGTTAACTTCAGAGTATCCACAGGTATGAGGCGCGAGGAGTGGCACGGAAAGGTTACATTCAAGAGTATACACATGTAAGGGAGCGAGAAGGAGCGGCACGGAAGGTTACATTCGATATATCACACAGTAAGGGCGGGGAGCTAGTGGCGGAACGGACAGGTTACATTCAGAGTATCACACAGGATAATGGAGCGAGGGAGGGCGGCAACGGAAAGGTTACATTCCAGGTATCACAACGGTAAGGGAGCGAGGAAGGCGGCACGAAAAGTTACATTCAGAGGTACGCCACACAGGTAAGGGGGAGCGAGGAGGCGGCACGGAAAGGTTACATTCAGAGTATCACAAGGTTAAGGGAGCGAGGACGGCGCACGGAAAGGTTACATTCAGAGTATCCACAGGTAAGGGAGCGAGAGGAGGCGGCACGGAAAGGTTACATTCAGAGTATCCACAGGTAAGGGAGGCAGGAGGCGGCACGGGAAGGTTACATTCAGGTAACGCACAGGTAGGGAGGAGGACGGAATTACTTAGAGTATCCACAGGTAGACGAGGAGGCCACGGAAAGGTTACATTCAGAGTATCGCACAGGTAAGGGAGCGAGAGAGCGGCACGGGAAAGGTTACATTCAGAGTATCACACAGGTAAGGGACGAGGAGGCGGCACGGAAAGGTTACATTCAGAGTATCAGCACAGGTAAGGGAGCGAGAGGCGGCACGGAAAGGTTACTTCAGAGTATCATACAGGTACGTAGCGAGCGGCACGGAAAGTTACATTCAGAGTATCACACAGGTAAGGGAGCGAGGTAGGCGGCACGGAAAGGTTTACATTCAGAGTATCACCCGGTAGGGAGCGAGGAGGCGGCACGGAAAAGGTTACATCAGATTATCAGCACAGGTAAGGACGAGGAGGCAGCACGGAAAAAGTTACTTCAGAGTATCACAGCAAAGTAAGGGACGGGAGGCGGCGGAAAGGTTACATTCAGAGTAACAACTAAGGAGCGGAGGCGCACGGAAAGTTACATTCAAGTATCGCACAGGTAAGGAGCGAGTGAGGCGGCACGGAAAGGTTACATCAGAGTTATCGCAACAGGTAAGGGAGCGAGGGACGGCGGCACGGAAAGGTTACATTCAGTGACGACACAGGTAAGCGGAGCGAGGAGGCGGCACGGAAAGGTTACTTCAGAGTATCCACAGGAGCACAGTGGAGCGAGGAGCGGCAGCGGAAAGGTTACATTCAGAGTATCACAGGTATTAGGGAGCGAGGAGGCGGCACGGAAAGGTTACATTCAGCAGTATCACACAACAGGTAGGAGCGAGGAGGGGGCACGGAAAAGTTACTTCAGGTATCGCCGGACGGGATCGCGGTGCCCGAAAGGTTACTTCATGTTAATACACAGGTAGGGAGAGAGGAGGGGGCACGGAAAGTTACATTCAGAGTATCCAAGGTAAGGGAGCGAGGAGGCGGCACGGAAAGGTTACATTCAGAGTATCCACACAGGTAAGGGAGCGAGAGGCGCACGAAGGTTACATTCAGAGTATCGCAAGGTAAGGGAGTCGAGGAGCGGCACGGAAAGGTTACATTCAGAGTATCACACAGGTAAGGGAGCGAGCGATGCGGCACGGAAAGGTTACATTCAGAGTATCACAGTTAAGGAGGAGACGGAGCGGCACGGAAAGGTTACATTCAGAGGTATCCACAGGTAAGGGAGTCGAGGAGGCGGCACGTGAAGGTTACATTCAGAGTATCGCCAGGTAAAGGGAGCGAGGATGCGGCACGGAAAGGTTACATTCAGAGTATCACACGTAAGGGCGAGGAGGGCGGCACGGAAAGTTACATTCAGAGTATCACAGACTGTAAGGGAGCGAGTAGGCGGCGTCACGGAAAGGTTACATTCAGAGTATCAGCCAGGTAAGGGAGCGAGGAGGCGGCACGGAAAGACATTCAGAGTATCACAGGTAAGGGAGCGAGGAGGCGGCACGGAAAGGTTACATTCAAGTATCCAGGTAAGGGAGCGAGGAGGCGGCACGGAAAGGTACATTCAGAGATATCACACAGTTAAGGAGCGAGGAGGCGGAGGAAGGTTACATTCAGTATCACACAGGTAGGGAGCGAGGAGCGGCACGGAAAGGTTACATTCAGAGTATACACAGGTAAGGGAGCGAGGGAGGCGGCACGGAAAGGTTACATTCAGAGTATCACGAGTAAGGGAGCGAGGAGGCGGCACGGAAAGGTTACATTCAGAGTATCACACAGGTAAGGGAGAGGACGAGGAGGCGGCACGGTAAAAGGTTACATTCAGAGTATCACAGGTAAAGGGAGCGGGAGGCGGCACGGAAGGTTACTTCAGTATAACACGTAGGAGCGAGGGGCGGAGGAAGTTAATTCAGAGTATCACACAGTAAGGGAGCGAGGCGCGGCACGGAAAGGTTACATCAGATATATCACACAGGTACAGGGAGCGAGGAGGGCGGCACCGGAAGGTTACATTCAGAGTAACACACAGGTAAGGGAGCGAGGAGGCGGCACGGAAAGGTACATTCAGTATCACACGGTTAGGGAGCGAGGAGGCGGCACGGAAAGTTACATTCAGAGTATTCACAAACACAGGTAGGGAGCAGGAGGCGGCCGGAAAGGTTAATTCAGAGTATACACAGGTAAGGGAGCAGGAGGCGGCACGGAAAGGTTACATTCAGAGTATCACACAGGTAGGAGCGAGGAGCGGCACGGAAAGGTACATCAGAGTATCGACACAGTAAGGGAGCGAGGAGGCGGCACGGAAAGGTTACCTTCAGCGTAGCACACGGTAAGGGAGCGAGGAGGCGGCACGGAAAGGTTACATTCAGAGTATCACACAGTAAGGAGCTAGGAGGCGGCACGGAAAGGTACATTCAGATATCACACAGGTAATGGAGCGAGAGGCGGACGCAAGGTTACATTCAGAGTATCGCACAGTAAGGGAGGCGAGGGGCAGCACGGAAAGGTTACATTCAGAGTATCGCACAGGTAGGGAGCGAGGAGGCGGCACTGAAGGTTACATTCAGAGTATCACACAGGTAAGGGAGCGAGGGAGGCGTGCACAGGAAAGGTTACATTCAGAGTAAACACAGGTAAGGGAGCGAGGAGGCGGCACACGAA
>WSYH01002636.1:0-27393 GCA_036426205.1 Ascaphus truei | reverse complement strand
TACATTCAGAGTATCACACAGGTAAGGGGGAGCGGAGGCGGCACGGAAAGGTACATTCAGAGGTATCACCAAGGTAAGGGAGCGAGGAGGCGGCCGAAAGGTTACATTAGAGTATCGCACAGGTAAGGGAGCGAGGAGGCGCACGGAAAGGTTACATTCAGAGTATCCACCAGGTAAGGGAGCGAGGAGGCGGGCACGGAAGGAAAGGTTACATTCAGAGTATCATCCAATGGTGACGGGAGCGATGAGGTTTATTCGGAAGGCGGCACGGAAGAAAGGTTACATTCAGGTTTATCACACAGGTAAGGGAGCGAGGAGGCGGCACGGAAAGGTTACATTCAGAGTATCCACAGGTAAGAGCGAGGAGGAGGAGGCGGCACGGAAAAAGTTACATTCAGAGTATCGCACAGGTAAGGGAGACGAGACGGCGGCACGAGAAGGTTACATTCAGAGTATCACACAGGTAAGGGACGCGAGGGGCGGCACCGGAAAGGTTCTCAGAGTATCACAAGGTAAGGGAGCCGAGGAGGCGGCACGGGAAAGGTTACATTCAGAGTTATCACACAGGAAGGGAGCGAGGAGGGGGCCGGAAAGGAACTCAGAGTATCGCACAGTAAGGGAGTGAAGCGAGGAGGCGGACGGAAAGGTTACATTCAGAGTATCACACAGGAAAGGAGCGAGGAGGGCGGCACGGAAAGGTTACATTCCGAGTATCCACAGGTAAGGGAGCGAGGAGGCGGCACGGAAAGGTCATTCAGAGTATCCACAGGTAGGGAGCGACGGGGGAAGGCGGCACGGAAAGGTTACATTCAGAGTATCACAGTAGGAGCGAGGAGGCGGAACGGAAAGGTTGAAAGTTCATTCAGAGTATTCACAGGTAAGGACGAGCGGGAGGGAGGCGGCACGGAAAGGTTACATTCGATACAACAGGTTAAGGGCGAGCGGGAGCCGCACACCGGAGCCACGGGAGGCGGCACGGAAAGGTTACGTCAGAGTATACACAGGTTAAGGGAGCGGGAGGGAGGACGGCACGAAAGGTTACCTCAGAGAGTATCGCCACAGGTAACGGGAGCGAGGAGGCGGCACGGAAAGGTTACATTCAGAGATACACAGGTAGGGAGCGAGGAGGCGGCGGAAAGGTTACATTCAGGAGTATCACACAGGTAAGGGAGCGAGGACGGCGGCACGGAAAAGGTTACATTCAGCAGTATCGCAAAGGTAAGGGAGCGACAGAGGCGGCACGGAAAAGTTACATTCAGAGTATCGCACAGGAAGGGAGAGGGAGGCGGGCACGGAAAGGTTACATTCAGAGTTCAGACAGGTAAGGGAGACGAGGACGGAGGAAAGGGAAGGAGCAGGCACGGGGAAACGGTTACATTCAGAGATATCACACAGGTAAGGGGAGCGAGGAGGCGGCACGGAAGGTTACATTCAGAGTATCACACACAGGTACGACGAGGGACAGGCGAAGGAGTGGAGGCGGCACGGAAAGGTTACATTCAGAGTATCGCACAAGGTAAGGAGCGAGGGAGGCGGCACGGAAAGGTTACATTCAGAGTATCCAAGGTAAGGGAGCGAGGAGACGGCGGCACGGAAAGGTTACATTTCAGACCGTATCACACAGGTAAGGAGGAGGGAGGGGAGGCGGCACGGATAAGGTTACATTCAGGTATCACAGGTCAAGGGTGGAGCGAGGAGGCGGCACGGAAAGGTTACATTCAGAGTATCCACGACGGTAAGGGAGCAGAGGAGCAGGCGACGGAACGGATAAGGTTACATTCGAGTATCCACAGGTATAAGGGAGCGAGGGGCATGGCCGTCGGAAAGGTTTACATTCAGAGTATCACAAGGTAATGGGAGCGAGGAGGCGGCACGGAAAGGTACATTCAGAGTATCACAGGTAAGGGAGCGAGGAGCAGGCGGCCACGGAAAGGTTACATTCCAGAAGTACATGAACACAGGTAAGGGAGCGAGCGGAGGCGGCACGGAAAGGTACATTCAGAGGTATCACACAGGTAAGAGAGAGGCGAGGAGCGGCAGGAAAAGGTTACATTCAGTATCACAGGGATAGGGAGACGAGGAGGGGCACGGAAAAGGTTACATTAGGTATAACACATGGTAAGGGAGCGAGGGATGCGGCACGGAAAGGTTACATCAGAGTATCACACGGTAAGGGAGCGAGGAGGCGGCACGGGAAAGGTTACATTCAGAGTATCACAAAGGTAAGTGGAGCGAGGAGCGGCGGCACGGAAAGGTTACATCAGGATCACACAGGAAGGGAGCGAGGAGGCGGCACGGAAAGGTTATCATTACAGAGATTCACACAGGTAAGGGAGCGAGGAGGCGCACGGAAAGGTTACATCAGACAGATATACACAGGTAAGGGAGCGGGAGTGGGAGGCGGCACGGAAGGTTACATTCAGAGTAAGTCAACACAGGTAAGGGACGAGGAGGCGGCACGGAAAGTTACATTCAGAGTCGTATCACACAGGTAAGGGAGCAGAGGAGCGGCACGGAAAGGTTACATTCAGAGTACACACAGGTAAGAGCGGAGCGGAGAGGCGGCCCGGAAAGGTTACATTCAGAGTATCACACAGGTAAGGGAGGAGGAGGCGGCACGAAAGGTTCAAATTGCAGAGTATCGCACCCAGGTAACAGGGAGCGACGGAGGGCACGGGAAAGGAAAGTACATTCAGAGTATCGCACAGGCGTAAGGGAGCGAGGAGCGGCACGGAAAGGTTACCTCAGAGTATCGCACAGGTATAAGGGATGAGTGGCCCAGGTGAGGAGCGGCGGAACGGAAAGGTTACATTCAGAGTATCACACAGGTAAGGAGTAAGCGAGGAGCGGCGGCACGGAAAGGTACATTCAGAGTCCTATCGAACAAACAGGTAAAGGGACTGCGAGGAGGGGCGGAGGCCAGCACGGAGGTTACATTCAGAGTATCGCACAGGAGGGAAGAGGTATTCGGAACCAGGGCTAAGGGGGAGCGAGGGACGCTCCCTTACCTGTGCGATACTCTGAATGTAACCTTTCCGTGCCGCCTCCTCGCTCCCTTACCTGTGTGATACTCTGAATGTAACCTTTCCGTGCCGCCTCCTCGCTCCCTTACCTGTGTGATACTCTGAATGTAACCTTTCCGTGCCGCCTCCTCGCTCCCTTACCTGTGTGATACTCTGAATGTAACCTTTCCGTGCCGCCTGCTCTGCACATAAATAGTATATTTGTGACATGATATTGTGAGGAAATATTAGGAAACCCCCTGCTGGGACCCATATTACTAGTCGGTGCTACATGTTACGGCTCATACACGTGAATGAGCAGGAAGGTGTCTGGTGAATAACACTGAGTAAATACGGGCCTAAACCTGATATTTTTGGACTAAATACACTTAAGTATAACTTGGGGGGGGGGGGGGGGATTTTGCAGACAGAAGAGTATTGCAAATTGAGTAAGAAGTGTTTTTACTGGTGTCCATGAGAGTAATTGCATCAGTCCCTTGTAAGAGCCACACGGAGCACACAGGGATCCGCGTATAATGCAGCAATATGCATCAGCGACCTTTTCATTAACATATAATTCAGCAAATTTGACAAATGTAAAGTGTGCGTTCTGTTCTGTATTATTTAAGCATAAACACGAGTAACGCTTTCTATTTCTTAACATTTGTTATGGCAGTCGGTTGATAAAATCCTTGCGGAAATTCCTTCATGATTTTATAAACAACCTTTTTTGTGTATATTGTTTAAAACAAACATTTTGTTCTGTTTTGTAAAGGATTACCAGTCTCAAGATCATTAAGGTTCGCTATTTTAGCAATATTTTCCCTTCCAGTTCTAGTGAATCTAGTTCTATTATCAGGTTACTGCTGCCTGCTGGCAGGGTTACTACTGGCCATGTGCTTCTGTAACCCAGGCTGTGTTTAAAAGGTGTGTGTGTGTGTCTGTGTGTGTGTAAGGCTTACACATACTACTCCCGCAAGGTCACAGTGTGTGTGTGTGTGTGTGTGTGTGTGTGTGTCTTACACATAGTCCGCGTGACTTTGGGCAAATCTAGTTATCTCTATGTACTTTGTTTGATTCACCCACACATGGCCAAAACTACTTGAAATGTCTCTCTCCTATTTGTAACCTGATATTCAGAGTATAGGTCCAGCGGTGGGCACTCCAGAGGTTGTGGCATTATTCAGACCCCCTCGCAGACACAATGTAACGCTGCGATACAGCCCCCTCGCAGACACAATGTAACGCTGCGATACCGTCCCCTCGCAGACACAATGTAACGCTGCGATACAGCCCCTCGCAGCTAGTCACAGTAACGGTGACAGTGACGGAACGCCTCTTACTTTGCAATGCAGCCGGACACAGTCATAGTAATATCTCCATTCATCAGGGAAGAAATCAACGGTGACCGTGAACGCCAATCCTGGAGCAAGCATGTTCTGTGCAGGGGGGCAAGAAACATGTCAGAAACCCCCACAGGCTGAATAAAGGGGTATTACTGTGTGTTAATAAAACCAAAGAAATATACACTACCTACTTCAAAAAACATATCCCACAGGACTAGTATCGCTAGATTTACTACCAACTAATTCACTCGTTGTTTTCCAAAACCTTCCATGTGCTGTGATTTACACGCAGATCCGGCAGCGCCCCTCCGTGCGGCAACTTCTCACCGCTAAATCCCAATGTGTGGGGCGTAAAATACCCAATGAGAAAATACATAACACAAAGGAAAGGGAGCGTCTCTCACCTCTTATTCTAATAATGCACTGCACAATATTTCTATTAAATACAAAATACAAACAGATGAGCAGAAAAGGCAAAAGATAAAAGTACCATAACAAGCCCTCGGTAACCGGGCGTTATTGTGCTACTTACCGTCTTGCTGTAAGCGATGGTGAAGTACTTTGTCTGTGGCGGTATGATGTGGACATTCAGCACATCTGGAGAAATATTTACCAGTTTCTGTATAGAATAGAAAGATAGTTATGAATTGGATCTCAGAGAATGTCTCTGGGTTAAACCCCTGTCTCAGGGCAGATCCGCACCACCTCTTGTGTTGCCTTTATTCAGACACACAATGTATCTTCATACAAAGCCGGTGCCAGGCCTGGCAGAGCACTGAGAAACACACACATTGCCGGCAGATAAGGACCATTTGGCTCCTGTCCCCAGAGCCCGGAGTGTATCGCCCTGTCCCCAGAGTGTATCGCCCTGTCCCCAGAGTGTATCGCCTTGTCCCCAGAGTGTATCGCCCTGTCCCCAGAGTGTATCGCCCTGTCCCCAGAGTGTATCGCCCTGTCCCCAGAGTGTATGCCCCGCCCCAGAGATGTATCCCGCCCAGATGTATCACCCGCCACAGAGCGGTGTATCGCCTGTCCCCAGAGTGTATCGCCCTGTCCCCAGAGTGTACGCCCGTCCCCAGATGTATGCCCTCCCAAAGGTGTATGCCCTGTCCCAGAGTGTATCCCAGGCCCATGTCATTCGCCCTGTACCCAGGTTATCCCCGTCCCGCAGTTATCGCCACTGTCACGCCGGCGTGTATCGCACATTCAACAACTGTATGACGGCCAGAGTGTTTATCGCCACACCATTCCATAGCTGACCCACGTGGCCTGTCCAGTGTACACCGTCCCAGCTATCCTGCCAGAGTGTATGCTGTACGACGGGTGCAATCTAATCACGTGTATACACTCACAACCACGCGTGACACCACACTGCACGGCGTGTTTATCACACTCACCACAACCTGCCACGGAGTGTTTATCACAATCATAAACACGGCACGGCTGTTTATCACACTCACTACAACCGCACGGCGTGTTTATCACACTCCACTACAAACTGCACGGCGTGTTTATCACACTCACTACAACCTGCACGGCGTGTTTATCACATCACTACCAACAACTGTCACTACACAACCTGCCGCGCTGTTACCACCATCACACTCACTAAACTGCTACGGCGTGTTTATCACATCACTACAACCTGCACGGCGTGTTTATCACAATCACTACAACTGCACGGCGTGTTTATACCCACTAAACTGCACGGAGTTTATCACACTCACTACAAACTGCACGGCGGTTATCACACTCACTACAACTGCAGGGTGTTTATCACACTCACTAACAACCTGCACGGCGTGTTTATCACACTCACTACAACCTGCACGGGTTTATCACATCAATACAACCAGCACCGGCGTGTTATACACTCATACAACATGCACGGCGTTGTTTATCAACACTCACTACAACCATGACGCTGCGTGTTTATCCATCACTACAACTTGCACGGCGTGTCTATCACACTCCACTACAACCTGGCACGGCGTGTTTGCACACTCAATCACACCTGCAGGACGGGGTTTTCACCTAAATGACGTGTTATCACACTCACTAACCTGCACGGCAGTGTTTTCAACTCCATACAACCTGCACGGCCTGTTCTCATAACTCAACGGTTAACACTCACTACAACCTGCACGGTGTTTATCACCACTACAACGCGACGGCGTGTTAGTCAACTCACTACAACTGCCGTTAGTTTATCACACTCACTAAAACTAGACGGCTTGTTATCACACTTCACTACCAACCTGCACGCCCCGCACGATGTTTTATCCCTCAACTAAACCTGCACGCATGTTTATCACACGTCATACAAACTGCACGGCGGTTTTTAACACTCACTACAACCTGCAGGCGTGTTTATCACACCACTACAACCTGCACGGCGTGTATTTACTCACACTCCCACTACAACCTGGAGGCGCTGTTTATCACACTCTCACTACAACTGCACGGCAGTGTTTATCACACTCAAGACAACCTGCACGGGTGTTATCATCACTACACTACACTCTACACACCTGCACGGCGTGTTATCCAAATCACTACAACCTGCACGGGCGTGTGTTATCAACTCAATCAACCTGCAACGGCGTGTTTATCACACTCACTAAACCCTGCAACGGCGGTGTTATCACACTCACTACAACTGCACGGCGTGTTTATCACACAATACAACCTGCACGCGTGTTTATCAACTCACTACAACCTGCACGGCGTTGTTTATCAACTCACTACAACCTGCACGGCGTGTGTTATCACACTCTACAAACCTTGCACGGCGGTTTTACACACACTACAAACCTGCACGGCGGTTTCACACTCACTTACAACTGCACGGACGTGTTATACACATCACAATCACTACAAAACCTGCACGGCTGTGTTTATCAACACCACTACAACCTGCACGGCGGTTTATCACAAACTCACTACACACTGGCACGGCGTGTTTACACACATACAACTGCACGGTGTGTTTATCACAAACTCACTACAACCCCACCTGCACGCGGTTTATCACAATCACTACAAAACCTGCGACGGCGGTTTATCACAATCACTACAAAACCTGCACGGCTAGTGTTATCACACCAATACAAACTGCACGGCGTGTTTAGTCACAACTACAACCTGAACGGCGGTTTATCACACTAACTAACACCTGCACGGCTGTTTATCCACACTCACTGCAATACACGGCACGGGTGGACACCTACAACAACCTGCACGGCCGTTTTATCACACTCACCACAACCGCACGGCGTGTTATCACACTACACAAACCGCACGGCGGTTTATCACACTCACTACAACCCACGGCGTGTTTATCCACTCCCAGCTACCAACCGCAACGGCGTGTTTATCACACTCACACAACACTCGCAACGCGAGAGGGTTTATCACACTCACTACAACCTGCACGGCGCGTGTATCACACTCACCTACACTGCACGGCGGGTTATCACACTCACACAATACCTGCACTGTGGCGTGTTATCACATCACTCAAGCCTGCACGGCGTGTTTATAAACTCACTCAAAACCTGCACGGCGTGTTATCACACCTATAACATGACGGCGTGTTATTCAACTTACGTAAACCTGCAACAGACGTTGTTTATCACACTCACTACAACCTGCACAGATGTTTATCACATCACTCACTACAACAGCACGGCGTGTTTATCAACTCACTACAACCTGCACGGCGTCTTTTACACACTCACAAAACTGACGGCGTGTTTATAACACTAACTCAACTGCAAGCGTGTTTATCACACTCACCACATCCTGCACGGCGTGTTTATCACACTACTAAACCTGCACGGCGTTGTTTATCACACACTACAACTGCACGGAGTGTTTATCACACTCACTACAACATGCACGGCGTGTTATCCACACACTACAACACTGCGGCAGTGTTATCACACTTCACTACACCTTCACGGTGCTGTTTATCACACTCCACTAAAACCTGGCACAGGCGTGGTTTAGCACACTCAATTTACAACCTGCCGGCGTGTTTCACACCACTACACCTGCCCGGGTGTTACTTACAACGTACATCAACACACTGACACGGCGTGTGTTGATCACACTCATACAACCTGCACGGCGTGTTTATCACACTCACAAACCTGCCCGGCGTTTATCACACTCAATACAAACCTGACGGCGTGTTTATCACACTCACTAAACCTGCACGGCGTGTTTATCACACTCACTACAACCGCACGGGTGTTTGATCAACTCACACAACTGCACGGCGTGTTATCAATTCACTACAACCTGCACGGCATGTTTATCACACTCACTAAAACCTGCACGGCGTGTTTATCACACTCACTACAACCTGCACGGCGTGTTTTCACACTCACTACAACCTGAACGGGTGTTTATCACACTCACTACAACTGCACGGCGTGTTTCTCACATCCTACAACTGCACAGGCATGTTTATCACACACTCACCACATCCTGCACGGCGTGTGTTATCACATCAACTGCAACCTGCTGTTGGATGTGCTCCACACAAGAGACGGGACCGCGCAGTGCTGAGGTGGGACTAGGATATAAACGCCACCACACCACGAGGGCACGTCTTGATTGAAGAGTGGTCTGGGATCCGGATGGAGTACGGAGAGGTACGGTAGGTTAGAGAGGCAGTTAGCCAAGTCCGGGGGTACGAAGAGGCGAAGTTGTCGCCGTTACTACGTAAGCCAGGATCGGGATGACAGAGGTGAGGAGAGTCGGTTGTAGCGTATGACCGAGGTGGTGATGCTCGAGGTGTTGTGGTACAGGTGACGTTAGCGGGAAGCCGGTAAGTTCACGAGGAAGTCTGCGGAATAGACTAAGGAGGCAGTAGGAATGGTGAAGTGAGAAAACTGGGTCTATGCTCAGCCAACGAGTAGTGACTCTGCAGGTCATATATGAGAGAGAACAGAGAGGAGGAACCAATAGCAGCAGCAGCAAGTGTGGGGTGGTGTGGAAAGGCGCCAGGTTACAGCAGGTGTAGGTCAGAAGCAGTCCCGGGAAGGAGCATAAAAGCCCAGCAGCTGGCTATGTTAGGGTAGCCATACAAGGGGCGCTGTGCCTTGTAAGAAGCGGGCGCGCCTCGTGTGTGGACGCGCCATCGTGAGGCAGGGCCATCGGCTATGCAGTGTGCGGACCCCGCCCCCTGCTTGAGCAGAGCAGAAAGAGGAAGGCAAGATGTGCAGCCGCGCGCGCAGATGGAAGAGCTGAAAGGCGGCTTGCCTCAGGAGTACCAGTGTGCAGCGGGGAGACCAGATGGAGTTGAGGTAAGTGAGGGAGCACGACGGAGAGCGGAGTGGCTCCAGAATCACTAAGACCCCCCCCTTCAGGGGCGGACCCACGGAGCGACCTGATAAGGGCTTGGAAGGATTTTGCGGATTGAAAAGCCAATGTAAGAAGCCGAGGTGCGTGAAGACCCGGTGAGGAATCCTGGAACGTTCCTCTGGTCCCGAACCCCATCCAGTGAACCACAGATTGTACTCCATCTGGAAATTATGAGAATCCAGGACAACTGACTCGTATTCCTTTGACCTTGAAATCTGATGGACGTGGAGGAGAATTCTTTTGAAAGTCGGGACTTCTGAACACATGGTTTCGTAAGGACACATGGAAGACCGAGGTATCTCATAGAAGGTGGAAGACTAGCTTGTAGCCACAGGATTAATCTTAAGTATATAAAGGGAGCGAGGAACTGGGAGACAAGCTTCATGGGTAGGAACCCTTCAAAACGGATATTCTGACAGAAGAGAGACCAACCCTAGTCTCCTGGGGACGAAACTCCGGTACTTGATCGGAGAAGTAGATCAGCTGGAGTTCTGTCTCACTGTAGCAAGCCTCCAAGCATTCTGCCTGAATCAGACCATAAGCTTTAGGCAGAAGAGACGTGCATGTCCACTGTGCACCCTGAGGAGAGAGAAGGAGAAAAGGTGACCGAGTGGATGAAATCCAAAGTTTATAAAAAATGGCGATTCTTGGGTTTAGAATTCATTGAGAAAGCGAGTTCAGAGCACAATCGGCCCCATGGAACGACAGATTCCACCCAAGCTCACTCTCGTGTATCATCTTATAAAACATGCTGAAGGTATTGTCCAGATTTTGGTTGGCCTCTAGTTTGTCACATTGGTCTGGGGATGGTACCAGAAGAGAACTGAAGCGAAATCCCCAATTTTGGGAGAGAAAAGCACGATCAAAACTCTAGACCCCAGAATTTGAGCCCACGATTGAGACAATGGTTAGAAGGTTACATCACGTTTGAAGACGATAAAAATCTCCATGAACTGAAGAATCTTCTGCAACTGGGGGGAATTTGGAGACCTCAAGGAACAAGGGCGTGCGATGTTTTAGAAAAAAAAGATCGATGACCACCAGAATGGGTATTCCCTTTCCTTGGACACTCATGGAAGTCTCTCAATAAAGTAAATAGAAAATATGGTTCCAGGGACGGTTTGAATGGGTAACGCGAAGTAGAAGACCAGAGGTCTGGACCCGAGGCACTTTGTTGGAGCGCAATATTACACGCAGTCTGACAACTCCTCCACATGTTTAGCCCTCTCAGGCCACAGAAGGTACGTTAGAACCAGATCGTTTGTTTTCCGTATCCCTTGGGTGTCCTGCGATTAGAGGAATGACACCCTCGAGAACATTCTGTGTCGTGTTGAGGTGACCGTGTAGAAGTTTCCCTCCGGACCTTGAGTCCTCAGGAATCCGTGGATGTTCGGATTGATTTTGCCACATGATATCAAACCGCATAGCGGAGAGGATACAACTAGAAAGGAAAATAGATAGATCGCTTGCTCCTCCGATTTGCCTCGCCAGGAAAACTGTGTGATGGGCGTCCCCCTTTAATCATTGGAGCCTAGGAATGAAGGAAATGAGAAAATTAAATGTTTGAAAAAAACAAAGACTCTACCACATCCTGCACGGCCGTGTTTTTATCACACTCACTGCAACCTGCCAGCGGCGCGTTTATCACACTTACTACAACCTGCGAGGGCGTGTTTTTATGTCACACACGTACAACCTGAATACTCCACTCGACGTTTTTGTTATCACACTCACTACACTCTACAACACCTGCGACGTCAGCCGGGTTGTTTATCACATCACTACAACCTGCACGGTTGTTATGTTTTTGGTGTTATTTTGGTGTATATAACTCCTAACAATACCTGCTAGTCGGCGTGTTTATCACACTCACTACAACCTCACGGCGGGTTTTATCACACTCATTACACCCTGCACGGGGGGGCGTGTTTATACACTCAACTACAAAACCTGGCACGGCGGTGTTTATCACACTCACTACCAAACCTGCACGGCGTGTTTCCATCAACAACGCTCAGCTTTATACATCACCAACCTGCACGGCGTCGTGTTATGCACACTCACAAACAGACGGCGTGTTATACATACTACCGCACGCGATGTTTTTATCATCACTACACCCACGTTGCACTCATCACCTGCACGGTCGTGTTTATGCACAACTCACTACACACTGCACGGCGTTGTTTATGTCACACTCACTACAAACCTGCACGGCGGTTTTATGGCAGCTTGTCAAACTTACAACACTGCACGGCCGTGTATCACCTCACTACAACTGCACGGGTGTTTTAATCACTAACCGGCAGGCAGTATCACATACAACATGCACGGCGTGTTTATCCACAACCACTACAACCTCGAGGCGTGTTTATCCACACACAACTGCACGGCGTATGTTTATCACATCACACTACAACCTGCACGGCGTGTTATAGCACACTCATCAACCTGCACGGCTGGCGGTTTATCACACTAACACACCTGCACGACGTGTTTATCACACTGCACTACACACTGCACGGCGTGTTTATCAAACTCCAACTACAACCTGCACGGTCGGTTATCACACATCACACCAACTGCACGGCGTGTTTATCACACTACGACAACCGCACGGCGTGTTTATCACACTCACTACAACCTGCACGGCGTGTTTATATCACACTCACTACAACCTGCTAAACTGCGTGTTTATCACACTCACTCAACCTGACGGGCGTGTTTATCACACTCCTACAACCTGCGAGCGGTTATCACACTCACTACAACCTGCACTGGTCGGTTTATCAAACTCACTACAACCACGGCGTTTATCACACCATACAACCTGCGAGCGTGTTTATCACACTCACTACAACCCTGCACGGCGTGTTTATCCACTCACTACAAAACTGCACGGCGTGTTTATCACACTCACTACAACCTGGCCACGGCGTGTTTATCACACTCACTACAACCTGCACAAGCGTGTTTATTCCACACTCACTACAACCTGCGAGGCGGTTTATCACACTCACTACAACATCGAGGCGTGTGTATCACACCACTACCAACCTGCACGGCGTGGTTATCCACTCATTGAAACGTGCGAGGCGGTGTTTATCACACTCACTACAACCTGCGAGGCGTGTTTATCACACTCACTACAACCTGCACAGCGTGTTTATCACACTCACTACAACCTGCACAGCGTGTTTATCACACTCACTACAACCTGCACAGCGTGTTTATCACACTCACTACAACCTGCACGGCGTGTTTATCACACTCACTACACTGGCGACACACTTTATTCGAGCTCGGCTAGTCCCACGAATTCGGGTATACCCGGGTGTATTGAGGTTTGTGACTGTTTTCTGCCCGAGTGCATTGAGTTATTTTCCGGCAGGGATTGAAGCATTTTATTCCCGCTGGCTGCAATACTGCACAGTACATATATATATACTGCATTACAATTCATGAATTTATGCCATCTGGTAGACACGCGAAGCATTGCAGCCTATTAAATCCTAATCATTATCATTTAACAGATCAGCCGCCCATCAGCCAGGCATGAACCCAGGCTGGGAAGGCAAATGCAACGGGGCTTGTCAGAGGTGAGGAGCGGCGCATTCCAGGTATCTGCCAGGTACATACCGGGTATTTGCTCGAATAAAGTGTGTCGGTGCAGTACAACCTGCACGGCGTGTTTATCACTCACTACAACCTACACGGCGTGTTTATCACACTCACCGCAACCTGCACGGCGTGTTTATCACACTCACTACAACCTGCACGGCGTGTTTATCACACTCACCGCAACCTGCACGGCGTGTTTATCACACTCACTACAACCTGCACGGCGTGTTTATCACACTCACTACAACCCGCACGGCGTGTTTATCACACTCACTACATCCTGCACGGCGTGTTTATCACACTCACTACAACCCGCACGGCGTGTTTATCACACTCACTACAATCTGCTGATGACGTTTTCCAACTTCATAGCCTCCAAAATGCAGAATCCCGGGATCAGCGCGGACAGCCGCGTTCCTGAGAAGTTTTTTATAAGTCTCTAAAGAAAGGGACGAAAGGAGGAGAAGTTATTACAGTGAATCATAATATTTATTATCTGTTCAGAGCTACAGCCAGAAAAATACACAAACCTGTCTGCTCTTGTCTTTAAAGCTGCAGTTCAGTCTTTTTAATTTAATTATTTATTTTTTTAATTCAATAGTTTCACGTGGGCAATCTCTAATTACCTAAAGAACTGTATAGCTGCCGGTCAATTCGTTCTCCATGTATTGATCGGCGAAATTTGGCAACACCTTTAGATATGGGATATGTTTTTCCTCTGCTTCTGTCACTCAGTGGAAGCTCATGAATATTCATGAGCACTCCTGCACTGACATGTGCTAGAGGGAGGGCAGGGCTGACAAAGGGGTGTGCCAGGGCTTGTGACAGGACATGAAGGGGCAGTGCCTTAGCAAATGGCTGTTAAAATAGAATACAAGAAAATTGGTCTTTCAAAGTTGTTTTTTTAAAAACAGAAAATGCTAAACATGGCTAACCCCAAAAAGCCCTGATGCAAATATCGCCATTCAGGGATACTCCATTTTTAGGAGAGATAGGTCAAAGAGAGGAGGAGGGGTGTTATTTTATATTGCAGACACATTACAATTTACACTGTTAAATTGCCCACCAAGCCCACCCTCTTTTGAAATCCTATTTGGCAGAATCTGCCTCCCCTTTTCTAAGCCCATCTTGCTTGCTGGCATCTACCGCCCCCCTAAAATCTCTGACTGATATCACCCAGTTTCATGGCTCCAGTTCCTCTCTGAATGAGAAGAGTGAGCTGCTAGTTCTTGGGGATTTCAACGTCAATTGGCTTGACCCTAAAAACCACAAAATCCACACACAAATCAAGTCGCTTAACCTATCGCAACTCATTTCCCAACCCACACGGATAAACCTGAAATCGCATAACCATTCCTTGCTAGACTGGATTCTCTCCTCAAACCCCAGCAGAATCCAATCCTCTGGCATCCTTCCTGATATTTTCAGTGACCATGCAATAGTGTACTGTGTAAGGAAAATTAAACCGCCCCATTCAAGCCCTAAAGTTCTCCTCACTAGAACATTTAGAAACTTTAACTCACAACAGTTTCTGGCTGACCTTACCAACTGCCCATGGCACAGAATCGATTTAATTCCCGACCCTGATTCTGCGCTCGACTATTTCCAATCCGAGTTCTTAAACCTCTGTGATACCCATGCTCCACTACGCAGAATAAGGGTACGGGGTGCCCACCTTCCATGGGTTACACCTGACCTTATAGCACTCTACCAGTTCAGGGATGCCTTGTGGAAAAGCTACAAAGTAACTGGCACTACCAAGGATCTCAATCACTACAGATGCCTGCGGAACATGTGCACAAAGCAAACAAGGCACGCAAAAGCACAATATTACTCTGACAATCTCCTCCAGAACACATCAAACCCAGCTAACTTCTGGAAAGTTATCAACAACATATTCCAGCCTCCTAACCATCAACAACCAAGTAATATCATTAAGGGGGATATTACTCCTCAGGCCCTGCTCTCTCTCCCCCTCAGGCCCTGCTCTCTCTCCTCAGGCCCTGCTCTCTCTCCCCCTCAGGCCCTGCTCTCTCTCCTCAGGCCCTACTCTCTCTCGGTTCTCACCATACGCGTAGATGCCTCTTAGCAGATCCTCCCTCAGTCCCATCGTGTCGAATGTCGGCGTCACATCCACCTCCTCGCTGGTCTCGAACTCCACCTTAGTCATGTCTTCTTCCCTCATGAGCCGCTTGCGGCTCGACCCGCTCGTCAACCCTCCCGGTCCTGCAGCCGACGGTGATGTTGTTGTCGCCATCTTGACCTGCCCGGACTGGAACGCGATCAGAGAGAGTGGGGGAGCGCGAGACGGAGTGGGCGCGAGGGCACGGCGCGCGCGCAGCTATACGAGACCGGGCAGCGATAAAAACTCCCGAAACAGCGCGAGGACACCCAGCAAACCACCACGCGACCGATGAGCTGACGTGTTTCCGCGACCCTGCGTGATGACGAAACGAACGCCTCACTGAGCGGAAACCGCTCGGCGGCCATCTTTGGTTTGGGCGGCTGAGGGAAAAAACATCTAAGCCAAAAAAAAAAAAAAACAACGCGTAAATCTGCCAAAGAGACATTGGGAGCTGGTGGAACTGAGGGTGTTACTGCCGCCGTCCTTGATTTATACATGTTTACAGTATGGCACAGTAATATATGTGTTATTGATGTTGAATATACAGCACCCCCACCCCAAACAACTAGTCCCTGCACCTTGGCCCGTATTCAGTATGCTTTGAAGATGCTTACCTGTGCCGGAGAAAAGTGCATCTCCATTCAAATGAATGGGAATTAACCTTAGCTAGTATGGCTTCACATCATATTGAATAAGAGCCTATGAGATCAGGCATGCTAAAAATTAACAGACTGATTGCACAAAGAAAAAAAACACTGAAAAAGCTCACCAACTTAAAATAAATTATATATATATATCCCTGATGAAGTCTTTGTGATAAGACGAAACGCGTAGGGCTAAGGATATTTGTTATACCATAGCCTTTGTATTGACTCTTCTACCAGCATTAATATTATAGCATTAGCAATACAAATGTATTGTGCTTTATTGCTGGCCACTGCTCCCTACTATCTCCCGTCGACGGACTAAAGAACTCTGCCTGACGTCATCTCTGCGGTTCTCGCGAGACTCGGAGGATTGGGAGCAAGAGACTGGAGGCAGCTAAGATCGTGTTCGGCGTGGAGACCGGACAAGCCACAAATCTACACTTCAGCTAGGAGAGGATTGTTTATCCTACATGCCTGTACAGGTAGTCCTCGCTGTCCAACGTTTCACTTTACAATGAATGGCATATCCAACGCTTTACAATGCAACCCTCTGGGCCGTTTTCGGTGCCTGAATGCGTTATCCAACGCTCACCGCCACTGATTAACATGGGACTCACTTTACAACGGTTTCACTATCCCACGCTACTTCCGGAACGGATTCCGTTGGATAACCAAGGACTGGCTGTACCATCTACTTTGTACGCAGCTGTCTTTTTTTTTTGCGCTGTATCACAATACAAGCATACTTCACTATATTTGTCTTTTCTTCTCATTTTTGAGATTCATTGCTAACTTGGTTACTTCACTAGTAATTTACAATTTTGTTGTGTCCCTGATACTCTGATCTGGTTATTCAAGTTGCCGTTACATCATTTGCGCCTGTGTTTTCCCTTTTCCATAAATAAATATATATATATATATATCACAATTAGCAAAGCCTAATATCCTCACAATTAAGTAAAAATAAAGATGTTTACAGCAAAGTAGGTAGTGTAGTTCGAAAGGTACACGTTTTCTGTACACCTCGCTGCACCGCCAGGAACATGATGTGCCTTTGATGAAGCACTCTGGTGTAAAACACATTAGGGAAAATTGCAGACCCTGATTTCCAGTTCTGGACTTTCCTGGCGGTTTAGCGGAGCATGCCGTGTCTTACAAGCATTAGGGATAGGGTAACCAGTCGTCCTGCCGGGACAGTCCTGGGTTTTTAGGCCTTGCCCCGACTTTTCGGGCCACTGTCCCGGTTTTTATCAGCGCCGGTCGCATATTGCCACCACTTCCCGGCAGCTCATGTACGATGGGCGCTCGGCAGGCGCAAGAAAGTGCCCATCACACTTGACTTTCGTGAAAAGGGGAATCCGCGCTCGTGCTTTCAAGGGTGTTGGTAGATGGAATGAGTAACTTGCCCTCCTTGCAGCTGCTGTGTGTGGGAGCCCTCCCAGCTAAACAAAGCTCCCCCGAAGAGAATCCTCGAGGATCAAGAAAATAGAAAGCACACAGAGAGCACCAGAGGTAAGTAAATAGTATATTAATGTGGATAAAATAAGTAAGTAGCAACTTACAATTAGGTAATATATAGTGAGTTAGGGAAGTGTGGTGTTAGCCGGCTTCAAGCGCTGGGGCTAGCTTGATGGTGCCGGCGATCCTGCACTACTGGGTTGCGGAAGAACTCGGCATACAGGAGACCGGTATAAATCCAGGAGGCTTCGTTAGGCACTGCGGCAGACGCTTATTGAAAATCAGCTGTGCCAGGACAGCTACGCGTTTCAAACAATTCTGTTCTTCATCAGGCGACGACAATTCCAAAGAAATCAAACCAATGAAATGATTGATTTCATTATGGTAACATTTGCTCAAGGAAGCCAATGCCAGTGATTTCAAAAAATATTTATTTTTTATTTTTATCCAAGTATGTAGTTCGCACTAAGTAAAATCGGTTTAAAATGTAAAAAAAGAGTGCCGTGGTAGAAATTGAGAATCCACCTATTCTTGAACATATATAGACGAAATAAAACACATATATACCACACACTTCCTCACTTACAAAAACACGAGGATTTATTGAGGCCATAACTAGACCTGGATTTTAAAATATAAATTCCTCATTCCACTTTTAAAGTAAAATATGTTGCTGCATCACTCATCTGATGAAAGATCAGGGGTATGTGTCAGAAATGTTAGCCTTTGACATGGGGGACAGTAGGTTTGCGATGTGCTCGAGACACACACAAATATAACCATTCTGTAATAAAACACTGGCAGATAAAGCCATTAAATACAAAGAAAGAAAAAAAACACAGAAAAGGCACAAAAAACCTTACCATTTTACACACGCACACACCTTTCTCTCCGATCCATGCTGTTTCCTCCTCTCCTTGGCCCCACACTCGGGCTCCTGACACCTCCCCCTGATTGGCTGCATTACCCAGAAGCAGCCAATAAGGATAGAGGAAGCTGCCCAGCTCCCTAGCAGCAGCAGCAGCCCTGCTCTCTCCCTGCTCAGGGGAAATCCCGCACCCTCCCCCCAAGCCCGTCAGGTCACTATGTCCAGAGGTAATACCGGACACAGACATGGATCTGTGTGTATATAAATAGATGATCAGACACACTTGCAATTAGATTTGTTATTTAATATCTTTTCAATGAAGCCTTTTGATAGGTTGAAGGATAACACCTACACATCATGCACTTGCATTTACTTCTATTGGCTTTGTGTGTCTCCCAACTTACCAAGTTCATTGCATGACTAATATTGAGTTTACCCCCATGCGCTACAAAAAAAATCTGATTCTATTTGCAAATGACATTATTTTCTTTTCCAAACAGATTTTTTGCTTTCAATGCATCTGATTGCACGATTGGATGTACAGTACTTCAAATAAATCTTGAATTGGATTTCAAGCACGTGGTTTGAAATAACCACTAGAGTGCCTTTGTTATCTTCTTGTGAAATTATAAAAGAAACCAGTTTTCCAAAAGGCCTATCTTTATAATATGTTAATGTTCTACAGTACCAGTATATATAGTATACTATAATATGTATACAAGATGAAAATCACGTCTGAGATATTTTCTAGTGCGCCTTTTAAAGCTGCAGGCCAAGCAATATCCTACATGTACGTTTTTTTTCAAATAAATCAGCTCTGTACTATGAGAAAATACTTTGTTTCTATAGCAACCATTTACAAAGTCACATCCCCTTCCTCTTCTGAAACAGGCTCTGACATACCCCTTTTTGAGCCCTGCCCCCTCCCTAGCAGTGAAGCAATGAGGTGACTGGTCACATGATCTTCCCCACTGAACTTTTGCATCTTTGGTCCTCTTCTGCTGCGCCGACAGCCATTTAGTGAACCCCAGAGCCAAATCTTCGCCGATCGATCACAGGAGAACAAATCGATCGGCAACTTAGCTTTATTACTTATCATTGTGTACATTGTATTGATGCACATATTAAAGGGGAGGGACATTTATTTATTTTTAAACGGCAGCTTGGACTGCTGCTTTAAGTATCATTATTATGAATTTACAGTCGAAAGATTTGATTTAAATGTTGGAGATTCCAGTTGTGTTTTTCTTTTTAGTGTTATAGTAGAATTTTATGTTTTTGAAAGAAAATCTCCCTCCTCCAACACTATATGAAAATACTTAGGCTCAGGCACACAGAGCTCACACCTATTCAAAATTGGCTCCAACATTTTTATTCATGGACACACTGGACAGGCGGCTTCACAGGTACACTGTTCTAGTGTTATTTTCTCTAGGATCCCAGTGGAGCAAGAGTGACTTTTCTTTACTATTTCTGACACATGAGAACAGCCGATCTCTGTTCATGCAGTGTCATCTAATCTATATATATATATATATATATATATATAAAATTGAATTTTGTGAGATTGTTACTAGATGTGGTGAATCTGATTGGTCCGTGGGTCCGCGACTCTCATTGGCCAACAGGTACGCTGACATCACAGACACACCTACTCCACTGTGACACACACACACATACTGCCACAGACTCTCACCCCATCACACTCACTATACCTCACCCACAGCTCACCTCCCCGCTGGCTCCCCCCCCCCCCCCCCCCCCCTCACCCACAGCTCCCCTCCCCGCCATCACCTCCCCGCTACCTTCCCCCTCGGCGCACCTTCCCCCCTATGCCACCGGCTCACAATATTAAAATGGCGCTCCGCACTACTCCACCCTGTCGTGACCGTTACCGCACGATTTCAACTGTGCACCCCTCTGGGCATCGATCGGAAGAGGCTGCTCTGCCCCTCCCCCCATGGCCATCTCCCGGAGGGAAGGGCATGTCCCGCGCGGCCGCCACTGCCCTGATCCCCCCTGTTGAAGGGGAAGGCGCGCCGAAGGGGAAGGTAAGTGGAGGATGGGTGGAAGTCGAATGGGAGGGTGGTGTGGTTTTAAAATGGGGTGGTGGTATAAAAGGTTGTGTGTTTCCATTTTTGGTGCCTGCTAAAATACTAAAAGGCAGGTCAGGTTAACGTCAGAGAAGGCTATATGTCCCCCCCCTCATGTCCACTGTCCCCCCCCCCTCCTGTCCTCTCCACTGCCCCCCCCTCCTGTCCGACACCAAACACACAGACCACTTCAAAGTGACACACAGTTACCCAAGCACTTAGAATCGACATGCATAATGCAAACCTTTTTACTGTTAAAGAAATGGGATAAAAACAAGTGGAAAAAACAGGTTAATAGACACTTACTGCCACAATAACTATACATTGTAGTTTAGTTATATGTTTGGCTACAAAAATGTCCAAATGGAATAGGCAGATGAGAACAGAGGCTAACGGATTAGGTCTCTGGATGATCCACTGATAGATGTAAAATTGTGGATGTTCATAGAGGTCTTGCATAACTTTTAAATCCATGATCGAATAGAACAAATATATACGACTAGCTGAGAGACCCGGCGTTGCCCGTGAGTTAAATTTCCCGTTCCCCTCCTCTCCCCCTATTTCTGTGCTCCCCCTCTTTCTCCGTCCCCCCCCCCCCCAGAGGGAGGGAGGGACAGTGTACAGGAGGGGGGGACAGTGTACAGGAGGGGGGGGACAGTGTACAGGAGGAGGGGGACAGTGGACAGGAGGGGGGGGCAGTGGACAGGAGGGGGGGGGGACAGTGCGTACAGAAGGGGGACTCAGGGCGTAAGGGGGGCGTGAAGAGGGGAGCAGGGCAGGAGGAGGGCAGGAGGGGTGGGGACGTGGAAGGAGTGGGACAGTAGAAAAGGGGGGGGACATGAGGAACAGGAGGGGTGGCCAGTGGACAGAGGGAGGGAGGCGACAGGCAGGAGGGGGAAGGACAAGTCAAGGAGGGGGGGGCGGCTGGCAGTGGACATCCCCGCTGGCTCCCTCCCACCATCACCCCCCCTCACCCACAGCTCCCCTCCCCGCCATCACCCCCCTCACCTCCCCGCTACCTTCCCCCTCGGCGCACCTTCCCCCTATGCCACCGGCTCACAATATTAAAATGGCGCTCCACACTACTCCACCCTGTCGTGACCCTTACCGCACGATTTAAACTGTGCACCCCTCTGGGCGGCGATCGGAAGAGGCTGCTCTGCCCCTCCCCCCGTGGCCATCTCCCAGAGGGAAGGGCATGTCCTGCGCGGCCGCCACTGCCCTGCTCCCCCCTGTTGAAGGGGAAAGGCGCGCCGAGGGGGAAGGTAAGTGGAGGTGGGTGGAAGTCGAATGGGAGGGTGGTGGGGTTTTAAAATGGGGTGGTGGTATAACAGGTTGTGTGTTTCCATTTTTGGTGGCTGATAAAAGAGTAAAAGGCAGGTCAGGTCAACGTCAGAGAAGGCTATATTAATTATAGGGTAAGAGGGGTGCACAGTTGAAATTGTGCGTTAAGGCTGACTCCTGTCCACTGCCCCCCCCTCCTGTCCACTGTCCTCCCCCCTCCTGTCTCACTCCCTCTTGTCCACTCTCCCCCCCATCCACTGTCGTCCCCCCCTTCCTGTCCACTGCCCCCCCTCCTGTCCACTGCCCCTCCCCTCCTGTCCACTGTCCCCCCCTCCTGTCCACTGTCCCCCCCTCCTGTCCCTTGTCCCCCCCCTCCTGTCCACTGTCCCCCCCTCTGTACTCCCCCCCTCTTGTCTTGTCCCCACCCCTGCCTGGTCCCCCCTCTGTCCCCCCACTCTCACCTGTCCCACCCTCCTGTCCACTGTCACCCCCCTCTGTCTCACTGTCCCCCCCTGTCCCTGTTCCCCCCCTCCTGTCCACTGTCCCCCCCTCCTGTCCACTGTCCCCCCCCTCCTGTCCACTGCCCCCCCCCCTCTTGTCCACTGTCCCTCCCTCCCTCTGGGGGGGGGGGGGAACGGAGAAAGAGGGGGAGCACAGAAATAGGGGGAGAGGAGGGAGCGGGAAATTTAACTCCCGGGCAACGCCGGGTCTCTCAGCTAGTCTACATATATACAACGGAAATAGCCGTGTTAGTCCAGTTGCGATAATGCAGAATTAATGAGTTCTTCAGTATTAGGTGATAAGTTGTTAGTCCAAATAAAAAAAGGTATATCATAGGACAAGCATTCGAGAGTTCTCCTCTCTTCCTCAGGTCGGCAATACTGGTTTACACAGGAATCTGTGGCTAAAACAGAGGTTAGGAAAGCAGAAAATAACGGTTCTTTTCTGCTTTCCAAACCTGTTTTGGCCACAGATTCCTGTGTAAACCAGTATTGCTGACCTGAGGAAGAGAGAGCTCTCCAAAGCTTGTCCTATTATATCAATTGTTAGTCCAAATACAAAATGTATCACCTGAGGCTGCACCTTATAGCGCCCGGCGACGCGACGTCGCGTCAAAACAAATACATTGGATCCGTTGCATGCGCTTATAGTCAGCGCGACGGCGCAGCAAACATTTTTTAAGCCATTGAAATTTGATTTTGGGAGAGACAGTCGCCACATGTGACTGTCTCTACAACAATCACAGAGCGCCTACTGCACTCTGCCCGCCCCCTTCGTGACGTCACTGGCTTTGTCGCCAGCGACGTCGCTCCAAACTAAAGTGCAACTTTCGCCAGTCGCGTCGCCGTCCCTATAAACGCGGCCTAATACTGAAGAGCTCCTTTATTCTGCACTATCTACATATACATACATACATACATACATACATACATACATATTGTGATTCCCACACCACGTTGCAGTCTCTTTTAGTACCAATGTAAGGCAGGAAACACTGTAATTCTTTATATGGGGTTTATTTACAGGGATTAAATCATACTAACAGGCCCACCGTCCCTTTAAGTCCAAACAAAACATAAAATAAACTCCTACTCCTCTTAGGAGACTAACTGTACATTCAGCTTCAACCCTTACTAACCTGGATGGACAGCTTAGCTGGTTCCACCCCAAACATGCCCTGGCATATGCAACAATCTACACAGTCTCTGCACACGGCAATAAATGTTTTTTTGCCTATCTGTAAGTTCAGGCTTTGAGCAAACGTCCCAGCTTCAGCGCGGCCTTTCTTCCTAGGGGAACTCTGCACCTCGTGAGCTCAGAGAAACTCTCCTCTGTAAATGCCAAGGACCGGACATTCCTGCTTCAGCACGGTCTCGTCCTTCCTTCTTCTTCCTGGGATTAATGACCCAGCAGGCTCCACGTTCAGCGGGCCTAGGGGTCTGTGCCAGCTTCCACAGCTGGGGAGGACACTTCTCTGTCCCCTTCTCTGGGACAGCAATCTCTCACTATGTGACTCTCAGCATGGCAGCATTTCAGCTCTCTGTGTTTGCATTAAACACTTCCTTGTTCACTAAAGGACTCCATTCTGATTAATTAGGCAGCAGCTGCATTAGCCATTCCAGGGAGGATTAACTCTCTGTGAGCTGGAAAAGTACACTTACTGCACTGTTCCAGCACCTAGAGATACCTGATGGTATCACAATATATATATATAGAGATATAGATATATAAGGCTAAGGCTGCGTCTCCGCTAGCGCTGAGCGGACGGCGCTTGCAGCGGTTACTTACATACATATATCTATATAAGTTCCCGCTCACGCTGTGCGCGCTCGTGCGCGGGCACTTAGGTAAACAAAAAAAAACTAACTTTCCAGCTCGCTCAACTACCCGCAATGCCCCCCCCCCCCGCGTGCGTAAATGCAGGACACCCGCCGCTAATGCTTGGAGCGCTCTCCAAGCATGAGCGCGCTCAGCGCCAGCGGGGACTCAGCCTAAGGATGTCTGCAACTCATTATGATGTCACCAGTATGATGTCACGTGCCAGATATATAGCCTGCCAGGTACAACACCCAGTGGCTGACTATATTTCATAATGTTTGTCTGAATGTCTATAGTAGATTGTTTAAGTTAGCCAAGTGATAGTGATGGATCGAGGTAGGTGACAATATTAAACACAAGGGAGAAAAAATGAGACAAGAAAAAAAAAACTAACGATTAAACACTGATCGAATACGGCAAGCACAAAAAAGGGCAAATGAAACGGCAGAAGAAAGAAACCAACGATTAAACTCAAACAGAGAGAGAAAGGAAGACAAAGGAGAAGATGAAATAGTGAAGTGCCTAATGCCAACAATAATCAAGAAATATGTGTACAAGTCGCTGAACATAATATTCAGGGGAGGAGACAGTAAGGCGGGGAGAGGAGACAGAGAGACACAGGGAGAGGAGACAGAGAGACAGCAAGGAGAAGAGACAGAGGAGGGAACGGAGAGCAGTGTGCACATCGGGCAGGAGGGAGTGCAGAGAAGGGAGGAGAGACTGGAGGAGGAAACAGAGAGACAGCAAGGAGAGGAGGAGGAGACAGATGAGATGAGTAGGAGAGGAGGGAGTGTAGTGAGCACAGAGAGGAGCAGACACAGTAAGGCAGGGAGTGCAAAGAGGAGCAGGGCAGGATGGAGGAGAGAGTAACATGGGGGAGGACAAGAGACAGCGCGGCGTTACAGGGAGGGGTGAACACAAAGAGTAATGTTTCATTAATAACCTTTAAGATGTGCTAGATTGGGGTATGTTACGCCAGGTACATATGCCCGACGTTTTCGTCCCCGCGGGGGCCTTTTTCAGGAGTAACATGTCTACATTTAAATGCCCAAATGGAAGTAGGAATTCAGAAAAGGGGAGGGGAAAACCACAGCAGGGGAGTGGCTGTGTACATACACATACTGTACGTATATAAGGCTTGTGACGTCACATGAGTGTCAAATGGTATAACCCCAATCCGATTGGCTGGAGTCCCATGTGACAGGGTCCTTTTATTATGGGGTGCCGGTATCCCCCTGCAGTATTTAAATCTCCCAGTCACGTGGTGTAAACAAACGCAGAGCTACTAAGGAGTCAGATATGTGATCTCTCTGTCTTTCTGAGCCCCTCCTCCTGCGCACGGCGAGTACAGAGGAATGACCCGAACCCGTTGTATGGAGCAGCCCGGCACTCACTGGTTTCCAGCAGGTGGTTAGGTACAGGCTTTCTTTCTGGCTCCAGCACCAAACTCTCAAGAAGAATTGGTGAAACCTTCTTAAACTTCCGCTCATCGCTGGGAAAATCCAGGGGGGCAGGTCCGACTAACGCCATCGTTCCGGGACAAACACAAGCGGGATTTATGGCTGCAGCTAATCGGTGATTACCTAGAAGAGATGCATGGGGGGATTCAGTGGGAGGGCTGAGGCGTTTGCTGTGAGATAAGTGATTAGCAGAGCAGTGTTACTGTATGTATTCACTAGAACAGGGGCGGCCAACTCCAGTCCTCAAGGGCCACCAACAGGTCAGGTTTTCAGGATATCCCTGCTTCAGCACAGTGGCTCAGTCAAAGACTATACCACCTGTGCTGAAGCAGGGATATCCTGACCTGCGGGTCGCACTCTCCTCCCTCCCCCCCCCAGTCCACATCCCTCCCCACCTTCCAGTCCTAGCACAGCCGGTACTTACATACCCCTCAAACATCTCCTGTACTGCACTTTCTCCCGCTGTATTCTGTAAGTCTCCCATTATTCCATTTAGATTGTAAGCTCTGCCGGGCAGGCACTCCCTTATTCCCATTGTTAACTGCCTGTTTAACGTCCATGTGATACTTTGTATATTATGGTCCTGCCTGAGTTTTCATTCTGTGAGGAGCCGTGTACACGATAAATACACAGACATACTGGTCCCATTAATACCATGCTCCAGTTACAGCAATAATAACAAACAATAAAGCCATGACAGGAATAACAGCGTGTGCGTCCTGGATCTCTATCAGGAACGGCTAAGAATAGTCCCCAGTACGAGGCTAACGCTTTATTATACATGGGATCATTCCCAGACAATTACAGGCTAAACAAACACACAACGTGATTGTTCTTTGTAACGTTCGGCCTCGTGGTTTGTGCCATTCAGTAAAAGTGGCTCTGTGCGCACTCATAGCATGGAATATATCCCTGCACAGTATGGAATATATCCCTGCACAGTATGGAATATATCCCTGCACAGTATGGAATATATCCCTGCATAGTATGGAATATATCCCTGCACAGTATGGAATATATCCCTGCACAGTATGGAATATATCCCTGCATAGTATGGAATATATCCCTGCATAGTATGGAATATATCCCTGCATAGTATGGAATATATCCCTGCAACATATACTAGAGTGCTTTATTTAGGGCCTTTTTTCTCTCTCACTATATATATATATATACGCACACGCTGCTCCGTTTCATGCTAAACACAATCTGGAGTGTAAAACAAATATCATAGGAAGCCCTGCAGCCCATATCCTCTAAGCAGTGCGATTCCGCAAGACACCTTATCACTAAGTCCCTTCATTAAATGTCTTGTTGCACAGCTCTGCTTGTGAGTGCGGGCCTGTATGTCACCCTGTGCAGCGGGAGGTCACATGCAGTGACACACACCCCGCGGGGGTCTGTAGGATAAAGTTATTGCACAGCTCTGCTTGTGAGTGCGGGCCTGTATGTCACCCTGTGCAGCGGGAGGTCACATACAGTGACACACACCCCGCGGGGGTCTGTAGGATAAAGTTATTGCACAGCTCTGCTTGTGAGTGCGGGCCTGTATGTCACCCTGTGCAGCGGGAGGTCACATGCAGTGACACACACCCCGCGGGGGTCTGTAGGATAAAGTTATTGCACAGCTCTGCTTGTGAGTGCGGGTCTGTATGTCACCTTGTGCAGCGGGAGATCACATACAGTGACACACACCCCGCGGGGGTCTGTAGGATAAAGTTATTGCACAGCTCTGCTTGTGAGTGCGGGTCTGTATGTCACCTTGTGCAGCGGGAGGTCACATACAGTGACACACAC
>WSYH01002635.1:0-79274 GCA_036426205.1 Ascaphus truei | reverse complement strand
CAGTATATTGCCACAGCCTATCATGGCAATAAATCTTACATATTGTGCAGAGGAGAGTGTCTTAAGTTGAGCAAAGTGACAGTATATTTTGAAAGGATTTTTCAGTTAGAAAACCACTAATTTACTACATCCGACTCCAGTGCAAACTCAAAAGCACAGTATCTTTATGTCATAAGTAATATAGCTGAACTGGTCATTATCGCCTAGGAATTGAATCCTCTTAAACAAAAGGTTTTTGAACCAGCATTTCAAACAGACCCCATAAAAACGAATGTACAGCATGCGTCTACCGTTTCCAAATAAACTGTATTAATAATGTAAAAAGTGTGTTTAGAAGTGTAATAAAACACTATAATAACAACCTATACTGCAGCCCTCCCCAGCAGCGAAGATTTTGTGACACTAAATAAACTCCCGTCTGTGAGTCTTTTCCTAGAAGCTGCTAAGCCTATCCAATTTAATAAGATTTATGGGTATTGGCAAACTGTACTAAGGTGCTGACAATTGTTCAACCAAACACTAACCCTGCCCTCACGTACTCAAAGTTTGGCTGGGAACAGATACACTTCCGATGCCAGCCTCACCGTGGGCAAAGTCCCTGCGCCTCACCGTGGGCAAAGTCCCTGCGCCTCACCGTGGAAAGTCCCTGCGCCTCACCGTGGGCAAAGTCCCTGCGCCTCACCGTGGGCAAAGTCCCTGCGCCTCACCGTGGGCAAAGTCCCTGCGCTCACCGTGGGCAAAGTCCCTGCGCCTCACCGTGGGCAAAGTCCCTGCGCCTCACCGTGGGCAAGTCCCTGCGCCTCACACCGTGGGCAAAGTCCCTGCACAAAAAGAAAAAAACAGGTATTGTTTTTTAAGTCGGCCACTAATCATCTTTTTAGTTAAGGCTGCGTCCATAAGAGGGGGGGGGCGCGCTCCTCCGCGCTGCCGCTGAGGCTCGTCTGCGCAATCAGGAGCGATTGCATGAACTAGCAACGAGCCAGCGTGCGCGATCGGGAGGCGGGGCACTGACATCATTGGGCCAATAGCCCGCGGAGCGCCGACGTCCTTGTCACGGCGCCGTGACGCTGACGCTGCTTCGCTCTGATTGGAGGTTTTCAGCCGACAGCGCGCGTCAAACAGGTTCGCTGTCGGCTGAAAATCCCTGCGCCTCGGCACGCCTGCGGACTCTCGCGGGAGCCCCCTCTCAAG
Source organism: Ascaphus truei (assembly GCA_036426205.1). NCBI lineage: Eukaryota > Metazoa > Chordata > Amphibia > Anura > Ascaphidae > Ascaphus > Ascaphus truei. The sequence goes on along the minus strand of WSYH01002635.1, from coordinate 78,083 downwards.
GCATCCTCATTGGGGATGATGGGGCTCATCGCGGAGCGTTCACACGGCTCAGCGCTTCCTGTCCTTCTACGGGCTTCTTTGTGTGCCGCCGGCTTCTTGTGTCCGCCGGGCTTCTTTGTGTGCCGCCGGGCTTCTTTGTGTGCCGCCGGGCTTCTTTGTGTGCCGCCGGGCTTCTTTGTGTGCGCCGGGCTTCTTTGCGTGCCGCCGGGCTTCTTTGCGTGCCGCCGGGCTTCTTTGCGTGCCGCCGGGCTTCTTTGCGTGCCGCCGGGCTTCTTGCTGCGTGCTCTTTGCGTGCCGCCCGGGCTTCTTGCGTGCCGCTTCGGGATGATGCAGCCTGATCCAACGTTGACTTGGATGGTAGGTAATGTTGGATCAATGTATGGGCTCCGCATTGGCACTTACTGATTCTCCTCTCAAGTGTCGATAGTAGATTGCAGTCTCACCCACCCACCCTGTCTCTCTCCCACCCCCCCCCTGTCTCTCTCCCACCCACCCACCCTGTCTCTCTTCCACACCACCCCACCTGTCTCTCTTCCCACCACCCACCCTGTCTCTCATCCCCCCCCCTGTCTCTCACTCACCCACCGTGTCTCTCATCCACCCACCCTGTCTCACTCACCCCCCCTGTCTCTCATCCACCCACCCTGTCCCTCCTCAACCCACAACCCACCCTTCCTCTCCACCCACCCTGTCCCCTCAAACACACCCACCCACCCTGTCTCTCATTTACCCACCCTGTCCCTCAAACACCCACCCACCCTGTCTCTCATTTACCCACCCACCCACCCTGTCTCCCCCACCCACCCTGTCTCTCATCCGTGTCTCTCATCCCCCACCCCTGTCTCTCCCCCACCCCTCCTGTCTCTTCTCTCCCCCACCCACCCTGTCTCTCCCCCACCCCACCCACCCTGTCTCTACTCCCCCCCCCCCACCCCCCTGTCTCTCCCCCCACCCCCCCACCCACCCACCCTGTTCCTCCCCCTCTCCCCACCCCCCACCCACCCTGTTTCCTCTCCCCCACCCACCCTGTCTGTCTCTCCCCCACCCACCCCCTGTCTGTCTCTCCCCTCTCTCCCCCACCCATCGTCTGTCTCTCCCCACCCCCCACCGCCACGTCTGAGATACATGCTATCTGTCACTCCCCTTCCCACAACGCGCTGCACCCACCGGGAAAATCAATCCGGCAACTCCGGTATATCAGCTATATGTATATAAGTGTCAAAGGAGTGCTACTGAGCGTGGCAAATGTATACAACAGGCGACGAGAAGCACAATGCTACATCCAACATGACAGAAATACGCAGTAATATACTTTAAATTCTCTTGAAAAATGGTCATTTAGTTTAAAACCCTTTGGCAAAGCGTTGTAAGCTTGCGAGCCACGCAAGGCAGACCCTGTTCGCAAGTCCCTAACCTACCCGATAAAATACTAATATACCTCTATTAGGATTAAAATTCTCATTTACTCGCTATTAGGAGGGAAAACCCAACTTGGGTCTATATCCAGTAGAATGAAAGGACCTGCTGACTTGGGAAGTGGCGAGGGTCGGGCTTAGAACCTGGGAAGAAGGAGCCACCAACCCCCAACAGCTGAGACAGCTGAAAATAAGTTATCCAACAACACACATCTACTATATATTTCTGAGTTCACTGTATGTCTTGCGTCCCTAGCGGCAATCTCATTGGTCCCTTGGGCCTGCCCGCCCCCGCACCTCTCATTGGCCTAGGGCAGAGTGACGGGCCAAACAAAAAAAAATAAAAACACACACACACACACTACCTCCCCCGTCAGTTGGACCGCAGCTCACCTTCCCACACACACACACCAACACCCCCCCCCCCCCCTCCTCTCCCGGTGCCCCTCACTCTCTCCCCCCCCTCCCCCCCTCACCAAATCCCCACGCTCCCGCACATCCCCAGCCGCCCATCACCCTCACCGTGCGCTGCGTAGAGCAGCAAACTCCAGCCTCCTCCTCCCTCGCGGCGCGGCCCGAGCTCCTGCCTCTCCCCCCACGTGCGCCGCTAACCAGGATTAGGTGAAGCGCGGCCCGGGCCTCCTGCCTCTCCCCCTCACTTTCCCGCTAACGCTGATAGTGGAAACGCTGCCCGTGCCTCCTGCCTCCGGGACGGCCGTACGAGTGAGTGAGCGCCTTCACCCTCCCCTCAACCCCCTTCACCCAACCTCACCCTTCCCCTCACCCACCCCTCACCTCCCCTCACCCACCCCTCACCCCCCTTCACCTCCCCTCACCCCCCTTCACCTCCCCTCCACCCCACCCCCCACCCCCCGGCGCCGCTACAGTCAGTGGGGAGCGAGCGCCCGTGACCAAGCGGGGGAGCGGCCACAACACGGGTGAGGGAGCTGCCGGACGGGTGAGTGATGCACGTGCGCGACGGTGAGGGAGCTGCCGGACGGTGAACACACACACGTGTATACACACACACGTGTATACACACACACACACAAGTGTATACACACACACACACACGTGTGTACACACACACACGTGTGTATACACACACACACACACGTGTATACACACACACACACACGTGTATACACACACACACGTGTATACACACACACACACGTGTATACACACACACACACGTGTATACACACACACGTGTGTATACACACACACACACACGTGTATACACACACACACGTGTATACACACACACACGTGTATACACACACACACGTGTATACACACACACGTGTATACACACACACACACGTGTATACACACACGTGTATACACACACACACGTGTATACACACACACGTACACACACACACACATGTGTATACACACACACACACATACAATGTATACACACACACGTATACACACACACACACACATACAATGTATACACACACACATGTATACACACACTATCCCCAGCACCACCACATCAGCACACCGGTATCCCATGCCCCCCCAGCACACTGGCATTCTCGGCTCCCCGCCATTCCCAGCCCCCATCAACACCATCAGCACTCACACATCGGCACCTTTGCACCTCCCCCATCGGCACACCCACATCCGCACCCCCACATCAGCACCAAACCCTCCCAAATCAGCACACCGATACAATCACCATAAGTACAGCCACAACAGCACTACCACCGCACATGGGCCGCGTGGACCACTCCCCACCCAAATGCCACACCCACACCACAAACATCCCGGGCAACGCCGGGGCTCTCAGCTAGTATTTTATATATCGAAAAGAAAAAAACTAAAAAACAAAACAAAAAAAAGGGAAAAGAACAGAAAAAAAAAATAAAAAAAAAAAAAAAGCCAAAAAAAAAAAAAGGGAAAAGAACCGAAAAAAAAAAAAGGAGGAAAAGTAACAGAAAAGAAAAAAAAAACAGGAAAAATGAACACGAAAAGCATAAAAACAACGGAAAAGAAACGAAAAAAAGACCACCCCCAAAACACCCCTTCACCTCACACGCCACCCCACACACATTCACACTCCCTACCCCTTAACCTCCCATCCACCAAACAGTAACCGTACCCTAACCCCCACCTCCTTCACATACCTCTCCACCCCCCTCCCTTCAAACTCCCATCCTACACACCTTAACCTACCCTCCACCCCCCACCTTCACCTCCCAATCCACCCCCCCCTTCACATCCCCTCCACCCCCACCCCCTTCACCTCCCCTCCACCCAACCCCCCTTCACCTCACCCTCCCCTCCACCCCACCTTCACCCCCCCCTTCACCTTCCCTTCACTGCCCCCTTATAACCTCTCATTGGCCTGAGGCGGAGTGACGGGCCAAAGGACACGTAGACACACACACACACACACGTAGACACACACACACACACAAACACACTACACACCACAAAGACACACACACAACACGTAGACACACACACACAGAGACACCACACACACCACGTAGACACACACACACACGGATACACAAACACACACGTATACACAAACACAGACCACACACACGTAGACACACACACCACGTACACGCCGTTAGACACACATGTTACACGTAGACCACACAGTACACGTACACACACACATGTACACGTAGACACACACACACACATGGAGACATACACACACACATATGGAGACATACACACACACACACGTATACACTCACACACGTATACACACTTATATACACACACACACACGTATACACACACACATATACACACACACACACACCACCACCACACAACACACACACACACACACACAAAAACAACACACACACACACACACACAATGTATACACACAAACATGTATACACCACACACAAACATGTATACAGTGTATACACACATGTGTATACACACACAATGTATACACACACACAATGTATACAAACACACACATGTGTATACACACACACATGTGTATAACACACACAGTATACACACACACATGTATACACACACACGTAAACTACACACACATGTATACAACACACACACATAACAATGTATACACACACACACACGTATACAAAACACACAACACACACACACACACACACACACACCCACAAACACACAACACACACCACACAACACACAACACCACACACACACACACTACCACACAACCCCCAAAAACCCATCAGCACACCGGTATCCCATGCCCCCCTAGCACACTGGCATTCTCGATCCCGCCATTCCCAGCCCCCATCAACACCATCAGCACCCACACATCGCCACCTTTGCACCTCCCCCATCGGCACACCCACATCCGCACCCCCACATCAGCACCAAACCCTCCCAAATCAGCACACCGATACAATCACCATAAGTACAGCCACAGCAGCACTACCACCGCACATGGGCCGCGTGGACCACTCCCCACCCAAATGCCACACCCACACCACAAACATCCCGGGCAACGCCGGGGCTCTCAGCTAGTATTACATATTAGTTATCAATAAACAATATACTCTTTCTGCAGGTCTCCGATCTAGAGACAATAATATTATGGTCATATCCCCTCGCTGCATTAATATCTCCACGTATGCCGCTTCAAAACTGTCTCTGTAATGCTGAACTATTTCATTTGATAAATAAAACGAATTATACTAAACATATTTCTCTCAAACATAAACTGGATTCTAATTCTAGATTCTAGCCAAGTAAGGGTTAGTAATACAGCTCAAACCCCCTTATAACGCTGCGCTTGGGGTCCAAAGAATCGCATCGCGTTATAAGAGGATCGCGTTAGAAATAATGTACAATTGTATGCGTTGTACAATAAAGTATTTAAGACACCAATAATCGTGTTGTAAAGTATTCATAAATACGAAAAATGGGAGCCACGCTTACATCGCGCTATAAGCGGATTCGCGCTGTAACGGATCGCGTTATACCGGGGTTGAGCTGTATGTCACTGCTTTGCGACTATGCTTATAAAATACCTCAAAGCAGCAATAGGGCAACACTTTACAGAACAGAGCTCTAAAACTAGCATTTGTGCTAAGAAGCCAGGGGGGAAGGTTAAGATGAAATGGGCTTATTTTGAAAAAGAAATGTTAGTGACTGCAAAAAATAAATAAAAGTACACTTGTGCAGAATGTTCCCCTGAGATCCACCCCCCCCCCTCCCCGGTGCAGCTGCCCATGTGCCCTGAATTTGGAGCAGATGCCATCAATCAGCAAGTCTTTTTTCTTCAACGCTCAGGCATTTGCTTATTAAGAGGACATGTTGAGAGCTTGTGATGTTCACTGAAGGAAACCTGCCCCGGATCACAGAGGTCCCCGCCTCAAACGGTCTCTATTCTCTGTACCTATCTTCCACGAGTTGGCATTTGGTGATAACGAAAGCCGTGCCTATTGTTTAGTATATTTGTAAAGGAAAATATGGGGTGGGGTACAGATGGAAAATAGAAAAGGAACAAGGGGGTGGGGAAAAGGAGAATGGTACAATTCATTTACTGTATCTTTACAAATCCATTACATTGTAAGTACAGCATCTTTGGTAGTGATTTAGGTGTAGGGTCATGATTTATAGCAGGGGAGCGCAAACTGGGGGGTACACAAGATTTTCTAAAGGGGGTGGGGGGGGGGGGCGCGGCGCTTACAGAGGCCCCGCGCTCTTCCCACAAGGCATTTCAATTAAAAGGGTGAGGCCTCTGCAACTTCCCTTACCTTGTCTTCGGCAACGCCATGGCGTCAATTGCCGCTGCGGGGGTCGCGTTGCCATGCGAACGTGACGACAAGGTAAGGAGGGGGTCGCGAGCAGGGAGGGGGAGCAGGGATGGGGGCGCGGCGGGGGGGAAAGTTTGCGCAGCCCTGCATTAGAGTACAATATAATACAAGGGCCAGTTTCAGACACAAGAGCGCGGCCGTTATAGAGCAGGGGACGGCCAACTCCAGTCCTCAAGGGCCACCAACAGGTCAGGTTTTCAGGATATCCCAGCTTCAGCACAGGTGGTGCAGTCGAAGTCTCAGCCACCTGTGCTGAAGCAGGGATATTCTTAAAACTTGACCTGTTGGTGGCCCTTGAGGACTGGATTTGCCCGCCCCTGCTGTAGAGGAAGGGGTATAGTCTCCCCGACCAAATTGCCTTTAGATTCAGACCCTTAGATATTTGAGGTTTCCCAGGGAAGCCAAATCTCGTTACATTTATCCAAAGATCCATTCAGCAAACGTGTAAGTCGTTCCGTGAGATTAAGCGCGTCACTTAATCCCCTATTTTTAGCCTGTTACAGCACCAAACCAAGCGGACCTGTCTTATTTATTTTAAACATAGGGTTGAAGCAGGGGGGTCTCCGGAGTGGGACCCCGTTAATTTCAGTTCCGGGGACCCCCTGCTTCCCGAGATACAGACCTCCAAAGAGGAGTTTAACGCTCCGGCGTCACGCGGGCCAATAGGAAGCCGGACGGGATGACATCACGGCTTCCTATTGGCCCGCGGGGCGCGGGAGCTTTAAAAAGCGACAATTACGTGAACCCCAGCTGGCAGGCCGCAGCGGCTACCGGCGCCCCCTACGGAGGGAAGTATCTCCGGAAGCAGGGGGTCCCCAGAGCTGATATTAATGGGGTCCAGCTCCGGAGACCCCCTGCTTTAACCCTATCCCTATTAAAAAAAAAAATACAGCTTGGAATGAAGCTTTGAACACGTCACGGTCACCCGTTCACCGCGGTTCTCGGTGGGACGGCGGGGTTCAAAAGCATCCCCCCGCCGCCTGCATGTGACACGCAAGCACGCACCGCCAACACAGCTACCCGTGATTCACAACGCGGCGCCCCCACCCAGCACTTACGGGAGGCTTACGTGCTGGGAAAATAATAATAAATAAATAAATAACCAAAGTTGCAAAAGGTAAAAAAAAATCTGTAACACGAAACCATCGCAACCTGCCTGTTCCTGTTCCCCAGCACAGCGGTGTCTGCCATACCTCCACCGGGAGTCAGAGAGAGGGGAGGAGGCGGAGGGATGAACTTGTCTCTATTTCTGATAAAAAAACATGTCAACACAAAGCAAGGTGACAAGGTCAGAAACACCTGGGTGATTACAGACTCGCTCAGGTAACGCTCTCCGCAGAAAGTATCACCTTTCGGTTTTTTTTTTTTAACCTCTTGATCGACCGACTTCATTTATTTATTTGGGAGAGGCGGGGGGGGGGGGGCGAATTAAAATGTGTCCACCAACAGGTCAGGTTTTAAGGATATCCCTGCTTCAGCACAGGTGGATCCATCAGTCCCTGTGCTGAAGCAGGGATATCCTTAAAACCCGACCTGTTGGTGACCCTTGAGGAGTTGACCACCCCCCGAGGTAGAGGAACCATTTATTAAAAGCCTGAAAGTCTCATACAGCTTGTTTTTTTTACCCCCATTCCTTATTATAACTTAAATATTGAGCATTTATTTGCCCAAACATTCAATTCTCCGGAGATACAGCAGCCGTCCAATACAGCCAATGGCCTACAAGCGTACGTTTTCCCAGGGATACCGCGTGAAAATGGTAAGAATCCCGGCCGAACGCATCAACAGGCTTTATCCAAACTCCACTTCGATTTTGTCACATGGAAGTACAGCACATTGTTACTTGAAACAATATATAAAAAAAATGCCCCACCCTTGAAAAACCAATGCAACCAGGTTCCCAGGAGTTGTGTTACCATTGGATAAGAGCGAATAACCGCCAGGCATAGCGACACTGGCGTCAACCCTGTTTTTTTTTTCTTTTCTTCTTCTCAGCACAAAGCTGGTAGGAAGTTGTTTCTTGGCTCGAGAATTGACGAGCAGACGCTGGAGGCAAGGAAGGAACAAACTTTTAAGAACAAGTCTTTACCAGCCGGCTAATGATGCTTTGACAGCCGGAGTTTGGCTGAATGGTGAGCTGCCATGTGCGGGATTCATCAGGGTATACGGTCATCAATCAGTGGAACCTGTCTGTCTTACTTAAGGTGTCTTAAGCTTAAGGGAGGCAGCAGGAGTGTATGAAGATGATTTTGTATGGTGCAGAGGGGGTGAACTGTTAAATTCTTCACCTGTGAATAACCTTTCCAATGTTGTCCTCTCCACCTGTCAGATCGCACTCACGGAAAGCCATCTCGCTTAAATCGGAGACTACCACACTCACTGAAAGGCAGGATCACTCTATGGGAGGTATATACCACTGGGAGTTGAGTGTCACTCATGTGGTCTCACCCAGGTAGGGTCTCACTCCATGCAGAATTTCTCCACTCACGGGATCCGAGAGACCCTACAGACTGGGTCATCACAGCTATGGAAAATAATAGCCCCTCGCACCCGAGGTCGGGGCAACAGGACAGGGATTTGGTGGGTTAATTGTGGTATGGGGTGGTGGGTCTGGGGGAGGAGTTTCAGGGGAATCTTAGGGCATGGGAAGAAGAGTAAGGACCACTCACCTCGTGGCCTCAGAACGAGCGAGCCCACTCGCCCTCTTATTTAGCCACTGTTTTTTTGTGTATGTATTGAAAAAGAAAAATCAATAAAAGAATATTTAACAAATGATAAAAAGAGGGCATAAATAATAAAAAAATGTCTAAAGGCTGTCCTCGTTATCCAGCATTTCACTTTACAACGAATGGCATATCCAACGCTTTACAATGCAACCCTATGGGCTGTTTTTCACCCCACGGAAAGCGTTATCCAACGCTCACCGCCACTGATTAACATGAGAGAGAATAAAGAAGCCTCAGCAGAGGCAAGTGTGGTGCACGGTAAAGGGTAAGTAGTTAAAGTCTATGAGATCCCAAGAGATCCAATATACCGGCGCAGCGCAGGAGATAATCACATAATAGTGGTTTTATGGGTCCAAAATGCACACATAAGCATCAAAATTCAAGTCCCCAGGGGGGACCTTCTTCAGGGGGTTCACCTCAGGAGGTCAAACACGTGACGAAACACATTGGGACGTTTTTTGACGTGTTGACGTCACCACTGAGAGATGGAGTCAGTGTGAGGAGGAGGCCTTGCATTGGAACCTATCAGCTCCTGTTTGTATGCCCGCTGTTTGCAGATACAGGTCACTCATTGCCGATACTGGGAACCCCGTGGACTTTAACTACGGCTTTACACCACCAGGGACGGCCCTATTTTTCTCCAACAAAACCTGACGGCATGCCCCTCATGCACCGGTACTGGACACTCTTTTCAACCTTATTAAATTTGTGTCACAGAGTTATGCTATGGAGCCTGCGCTTCTTTTTCATATACTGTATATTTATTTTTATATATATACTAGCTGATATACCCGGCGTTGCTGGGATGTAATTTTCCTGCTCCCCCTCTGTCTCCACACCCCCCTCTCTCCGCTCTCCCCCTCTCTCTCCCCATTCACCTCTCTCCCCCTTCCCCGCTCTGCCCCCCTCTCTCTTTCTCCCCTGTTCACAGCAATCCAGTCCCCCCGTGCACATGAATATGCCCCCCCCCTCCCATCACATCTCCGGTCGCCGCCCCCCCCCCCGGTCACAACTCCGCCCCCCCCGTTCACAGCTCCATTCCCCCCCCTGTTCACAGCTGTGGCCCCCCCGTTCACAGCTCCATTTCCCCCCCTTCACAGCTCCGTTCCCCCACACTCTCTCTCTCTCTCTCTCTCAACTACTGAGCCACTGATTGAACCACCTGTGCAGAAACAGGGATATCCTTAAAACCTGGCCTGTTGGTGGCCCCCGAGGACTGGAATGGCCCCACCCCTGGTGTAATGTGCATAAGAGAGTGATGTTAACTTTTATGAAGGTTGTCGTCTTGAAATCTAGAATGTATGTACAAAGGGAGATTCTGACCTTCAAGAAAGTGGGACCATGATGAGGGGGGCCGCTGCTGTGTGTAAGACTTCTAAGATAGTGGCCCTCAAACTCGGTAGAACAAGCCGACACGTATAATAAGGTAAGGAGGCTGAAAATGAGGCCGACACCATTACAATGTAGCCGAGTGGAGCGATATGACCCTGGCCTGCTACATACACCACCCAGGGATATTAATCTGCAGCCGTCGTGGAAAAAAAACACCACAAACTCCAAACGCAGCCTCCAACCTGCCAGATCCGAACAATTTCTGCTTTCATCTAACTGAGCAACAGGGATCCTCTCTGTGTGTTGTTCAAGATAGTTCATCCTCATGCATTATTGAAATATCCAGTGGGGGGAAACTGTGTGCGTCTTCCAGGAGGAAATCCAAGCTGAAAGTTGAAGGGTATTGAGTTCTTGGGAAGAGGCTCTCCGTCTGTCTTTGGTGATAACATGTCAGCGTGAAGTCCCTGCATTTTAATAAAAGGCATGCCTGGAAGATAGCTTTATTTGCTGACTAAAAGGAGGGCTGTTTGCTGCCCTTCTATGTCTATCAGAGCATTGGAAATCGCTCTGGACGGCTGCTCGGAGTGAATGGCGCGACCGGGACGTGAAGAACAGCTCGTCTTCTTTGCGTCTTCCTGTTGCTTTTTAGTGGGATATAATGGAGTTTGGCAGCCAAGGGGTTAACTCAGATTAGCTACTGCAGGGGGGCTCAATACCAGTCCTCAAACCCCCCCCCCCCCCCCGCAACAGGCTATCCTCGCTTCAGCACAGGCAGCTCAATCAGTCCCTGCTTCAGCACAGAGGGCTCAATCGTCCTTGTATCAGTACAGGTGGCTCAATCAGTGCCTGCTTCAGCACAGGCTGTTCAATTGGTCTCTGCTTCAGCCCAGGTGGCTCTATCGGTCCCTGTCTCAGTACAGGTGGCTCAATCAGTCCCTGCTTCAGCACAGGTGGCCCAATCAGTGCCTACTTCAGCACAGGTGGCTCAATCAGTCCCTGCTTCAGCACAGGTGGCTCAATCAGTCCCTGCTTCAGCACAAGTGGCTCAATCAGTTCGACTGAGCCACTGATTGAGCCACCTGTGCTAAAGCTGGGATAGCCTTACAACCTGACCTGTTGGGGGCCCTCGAAGTCTGGTATTGAGCCCCCCTGAGCTAACGACCCTGTAAGAAACGTGTCATTGTACCAGACAGCAAACTAGTGGTGTTACCACAGCCGGCCTCATACACAGTACGGTGGCGAGACCCCAAAGTCCTTTTTTTCCCTCACATCTCGGTAAGAGGGCAAAGAAATGTCAAGAGGTAAAAACTTCAGTTGCAAAGCGAGCACAGTGTCAGGGCGTGTTGGCAGCAGCCTCAGCACGTCGGGACACCCCCTGCAGGCGCCAGCCTCCCTGGAAGGGGGTGAGCCCCTACCTGGCTGCATGGCTTTGCTTCACACAGTAAGGAGGGATGGCTCACCCAAAACCAGAGGGAGTGTGAGAGAGTGTGTCAGTGAGAGAATGAGTTAGAGTGAGTGAGAATGATTGAGACTGAGTGAGTGAGAAAGTGCATTGGAGAACGGAGTTGCCGTGAGACAAGGAATTGAGCCCTAGGAGTTCTGAAATGTTATGGACTGAGCGTTAGAGAATGATTGAGACTGAGTGAGTGAGAATGATTGAGACTGAGTGAGATAGAATGAGTGAGAGTGAGGGAGAGAGCATGGGTGAGAGCGAGTGAGAATGAGCTATTGTATTGTATTGTATTGTATGTCTTTATTTATAAAGCGCCAAAAGTGTACTCAGCGCTTCACAAAGAATACAGTACAGGGAATTTTAAAAATACAATAAGTGCAGCAAAAATCAGACAATGGGAAAGGAAATCCCTGCCCCGAAGAGCTTACAATCAAAGAGGTTTGAGAGGAAACTTACAGAGACAGCAGGTGAGGGAATAAGTGCTGTAGATGGCTGTTAAATGAAAAGGTTAACACAATTTAAAGGGGAAGAGATGGCAGGGAGGCGTAGGTGAGATCAGGTGTGTATGTCCGGCTTCAGGCTGGGGAGAGATCCCCAGCAGCGGGAAGGAGGAGATAGAGGGTGTGAATAGAGGATTTGTGTGGGTGTTTTTTATTGAGGGGTAAAGAAGATGGAGATATATGAATAGAGTTGGAGACATGGGGCTGGTAGAAAGAAATGTGTATTTTGAAAAGAAGAGAGGTCAGAGCAAATATACATAGTAGCAGCATCATGGCAGCAGTAGTTTAGTGCTGAGATGTGTGATCTGGGATACAAAATGTCCACCTTTCCAGCGTAGTTCACATCCAGGATTGAGGGTCCGTAGGTGTTATGTAGTCCCCTTGTTTCACTCCAGTTGAAGTCCCTGTTAAACTCGACCATGCCACTTAAAACTGGGCCACTTTGAATCTTGGGCTGCTTTTCACAGCTAGTGCTGCTATGGTTGCACGAATGAGAATGAGCGAGTGAGAATGAGCGAGTGAGAATGAGCGATTGAGAATGAGCGATTGAGAATGAGCGAGAGAGAATGAGCGAGAATGAGTGAGTGAGTATGAGTGAGTGAGAATGAGTGTGAGAATGAGTGTGCGAATGAGTGAGAGAGAATGAGTGAAAGAGCATGAGTGAGAGAATGAGTGAGAGAATAAGTGAGAGAGAATGAGTGAGTGATTGAGAGAGAATGAGTGAGTGAGTGAGTGAAAGAGCATGAGTGAGAGAATGAGTGAGAGAATGAGTGAGAGAGAATGAGTGAAAGAATGAGTGAGAGAATGAGTGAAAGAGCATGAGTGAGAGTGAGTGAGAGTGTGCCTATGTGTGGTCGAAAAAAACATAGTATTTAGTTTATTTTTTTGGCAAGGATTTATATCATTAACCCCTTCAGCGCTGAAAGAGCAGAAACCCTATTGCTCTGCAAAGCAGCGACTTTCAGAGACCGGAATTGGAATTCTGCAGAACTAAAGCAAGAAGATAGAATCAGAGCAATGTTATTTCTTTATTTCTGTATGACATGTGTTACCAGGAAGTCACACCGTGTGAGTTACCTCTTGTTTTCAGGTATGTCCTGGGCGCGGAGTTATGATGATAATTACATGGTTACATTAAAGGAACAGGGTTATACATTCAATTTACAGACATTTCAGGGCAGTTAGAGATTATTATGGGAGTATGTAACATTTACATACAGTCATGTGAAAAAGAAAGTACACCCTCTGAATTCCATGGTTTTACATATCAGGACATAATAACAGTCATCTGTTCCTTAGCAGGTCTTACAATGAGGTAAATACAACCTCAGATGAACAACACATGCCATATTACACAGTGTCATGATTTATTTAACAAAAATAAAGCCAAAATGGAGAAGCCATGTGTGAAAACTAAGTACACCTTATGATACAATAGCTTGTATAACCACCTTTAGCAGCAATAACTTGAAGTAATCGTTTTCTGTATGACTATCAGTCTCTCACATCGTTGGGGAGGAATTTTGGCCCACTCTTCTTTACAACGTTGCTTCAGTTCATTGAGGTTTGTGGGCATTTGTTTATGCACAGCTCTCTTAAGGTCCAACCACAGCATTTCAATTGGGTTGAAGTCTGGACTTTGACTGGGCCATTGCAACACCTTGATTCTTTTCTTTTTCAGCCATTCTGTTGTAGATTTGCTGGTGTGCTTGGGATCATTGTCCTGTTGCATGACCCAATTTCGGCCAATCTTTAGCTGTCAGACAGATGGCCTCACATTTGACTCTTGAATACTTTGGTATACAGAGGAGTTCATGGTCGACTCATTGACTGCAAGGTTCCCAGGTCCTGTGGCTGCAAAAACCAGCCCAAATCATCACCCCTCCACCACCGTGCATGACAGTTGGTATGAGGTGTTTGTGCTGATATGCTGTGTTTGGTTTTCGCCAAATGTGGCGCTGAGCATTATGGCCAAACATCTCCACTTTGGTCTCGTCTGTCCAAAGGACATTGTTCCAGAAGTCTTTTGGTTTGTTCAGATGCAACTTTGCAAACCTAAGCTATGCTGCCATGTTCTTTTTAGAGAGAAGAGGGTTTCTCTTCGCAACCCTTCCAAACAAACCACACTTGTTCAGTCTTTTTCTAATTGTACTGTCATGAACTTTAACATTTAACATGCTAACTGAGGCCTGTCGAGTCTGAGATGTAACTCTTGGGTATTTTGCAATTTCTCTGAGCATTGCATGGTCTGACCTTGGGGTGAATTTGCTGGGACGTCCACTCCTGGGAAGATTGGCAATGTCTGAATGTTTCGTTTTCCACTTTTGAACAATCTTTCTCACTGTAGAAGATGGACTTTAAATTGTTTGGAAATGGCCTTATAACCCTTCAGATTGATGGGCAGCAACAATTGCTTCCTAAGATCATTGCTGGGTCTTTCCTCCTTGGCTAGTGGTAACACACACTGAATGCTCCAAACCAGCAAACTGCTAAAACTTTGGCTTATGAGGTGGTCACACTTGCTGATGATCAATTAATCAAGGGCATTCATTAGCAGCCCCTGTCTGCTACTTAGCATCTTAATTCCCTGGAAGCAGTAAGGGTGTACCTTCGTTTTTCACACATATTTTCTCCATTTTGGCTTTATTTTGTTAAATAAATCATGACAACGGGGTGTAATATGTCATGTGTACACACACACCCACACACACACACACACACACACACACACACACGGTGTATATGTCATGTGGTGTGTTGTTCATCTGCGGTTGTATTACTAATTTTAGACCTGACTAGGAACAGGTGATTGTTATTATGTCCTGATATGTAAAACCATAGAATTCAAAGAGAGTGTACTTTCTTTTTCACATGACTGTATGTGCCCATACACATACAGTGGTTGCCTGTAACACGCAGAGCATTGTGTGTCTTTAACACGCAGAGCAGTGTATCTGTAACATGCAGAGCAGTGTGTATGTGTAACACGCAGAGCAGCGTATATCTGCAATGTGCAGAGCAGCGTGTATCTGTAATGTGCAGAGCAGCGTGTATCTTAAGTGCAGAGCAGCGTGTATCTGTAATGTGCAGAGCAGCGTGTATCTTAACGTGGCACGGTATCTGTAACGTGCAGAGCAGCGTGTGTATCTGAACGTGGCAGAGCAGTGTATCTGTACGTGCAGAGAGCGGTGTATTGTAAACGTGCAGAGCAGCGTGTATCTGTAATGTGCAGAGCAGCGTGTATCTGTAATGGCAGGCAGCGTTATCTGTAATGTGCGAGCAGCGTGTATCTGTATGTGCAGAGCAGCGTGATCTGTAACGTGCAGAGCAGCGTGTATCGTACGTGCGAGCAGCTGTATCTGTAACGTGAGCTGAGCAGCGTGTATCTGTAACGTGCAGAGCAGCGTGTATCTGTAATGTGCAGAGCAGCGTGTATCTGTAATGTGCAGAGCAGCGTGTATCTGTAACGTGCAGAGCAGCGTGTATCTGTAACGTGCAGAGCAGCGTGTATCTGTAACGTGCAGAGCAGCGTGTATCTGTAATGTGCAGAGCAGCGTGTATCTGTAACGTGCAGAGCAGCGTGTATCTGTAACGTGCAGAGCAGCGTGTATCTGTAACGTGCAGAGCAGCGTGTATCTGTACGTGCAGAGCCAGCGTGTATCTGTACGATGCAGAGCAAGCAGCGGTATCTGTAAGTGCAGAGCAGCGTCGGTATCTGTAATGTGCAGAGCAGCGTGTATCTGTAATGGGCAGAGCAGCGTTGTATCTGTAAGTGAGAGCAGCGTGTATCGTAATGTGCGAGCAGCGTGTATCTGTAATGTGCAAGCAGCGTGATCTGTAATGTTGCAGAGAAGCGTGTATCTGTAACGTGCGAGCAGCGTGTATCTGTAATGTGCAGAGCAGCGTGTATCTGAATGTGCAGAGCAGCGTGATCTGTAATGTGCAGAGCAGCGCAGTGTATCTGAATGGCAGAGCAGCGTGTATCTGAACGTGCCGAGCAGCGTGTATCTGTAATGTGCAGAGCAGCGTGTATCTGTAATGTGCAGAGCAGCGTGTATCTGTAATGTGCAGAGCAGCGTGTATCTGTAACGTGCAAAGCAGCGTGTATCTGTAATGTGCAGAGCAGTTTGTCTGTGTAGCACACAGCTAACACATACTGTACATAACCCGGCAAGACAAGGTCTGGAGGTACAAGGCGGAGGCTTTTTATTTAACCATTAAATAACCCGGTAAGCACTATCCCCTGCCAAAGTGTTCGCTCATTGGGTAAAGGTCATAGGTCCTTGAACCGATGACCCGTGACACCCAAGCTGGGTCCACATGCCCCGGCCGTTGACGTGAGTGGGCCCCCGGAATTCACGTTTAAATGAACCCCGCCCACTCACTACTCCCAACCACTCACCCCTTTACATAGCATGGAGTCCCGTCTGGCAAGCACAAGCACACTTATCCCCATCTGCCGCATTTACTGGGCTATTTAACCCCCTATTTAACAGGGTATTAAATAAGTCAGACCCAATGTCCGACAAGTGTACCCCACCGGCCCTAAAGATACCGTTAGTAGCGGAATCAAAGTCAGGATGCTTTAGTACCCAACCCCTGAACCGCGACACAAAGCTTCCCTATTAACCTTCTTACGAGTGCGTTCGATGGTCTGTGCAACCCTGGCGCCCGCCACGCTTCCCTGCCAATTATGTCAGAACAGACGATCTGCAACAAACGCCCAACTGATATTGGCCAAGTCCCTCTTCATTTCCCACACCAGGTCCACCGAAACGCACTGCCGCCAAGTTGTTACCCACCGACTGCGGGGGCTACTGCCAAAACGAGCAACTGCAGAAGCAGTTGAACCCACCGCAGATCCCCTGGCGCCTCACCAAAAATCCTCTACCAGATCCCGGCACAATCCCAGGCTTCTCCGCCCAGTGAACAAGCGAATCGCCGAAGATCCATACGTCCCTAGCCGCCAAACCTGAAATGGCATAACTATGTTCTCTACACAAATGTGGGCCTGACATAGGGCCGATTTGACTCCCAGTGACCAAATCCACGTATCACCTCGGCCCCTAGCGCCGCACGTGCTGCTTCCGCTCCGCCCCACTTCAGGAGGAGTGCATGAGTTTCCTGCTCACTGACCCGCCCGCTAAGCCTTTTTCTTTTAGGGTAAGTACATATGTTAATAAGGGCCTCACCTGCGAAATGTCTAGCCCTTGATACTCGCGCCAAGCAACTGCATAGGCGCCCCACCAGTGTCAGATTTTCCCATTAGGCTCAGGCCTAAGGCAGCAAAATATGGGGGCGGCAAAAATGACTGCCCCCATTTGCATTTGCCGCGCTCTCAGGCCTATCGGACCCAATGGGAAGGGACTTACTTACCTGTGCCAGACGCCTCCATTCTGCAGCCCTGCTTCTCTTTCAAAATCGAGCGTCCAATGACGCCACGGACGTCACAACCGTCGTCACACGGCGTCTCTTTGCCATGGCAACCGTGACGTCTAAACATCAAATTATGTCGTGTCACCACGTTGGTGACGTCCGCGGCATCATTTGAAGCTGGATTCTGAAGAAGAAGGAAGGGCGGCAGGAGCAGGCGGCCGGCACAGCCAGCAGATATGGGCGGCAGATATGTAAATCCGCCTCTGCGCCCCACGTACCCGGAGCCAGGGAACCTCGCACCAAGTCCATCACGGGACCATCCCACAACTCTACCGGGCATCGCAGGCCGATGAGCTCTGCCTCCGGTGCCAACTTCCGCAACTCCGCCAGCGGTAACCGTGACAAACCATCGGCAACAGTATTAGCCACGCCCGGGATATGTCGCGCGTTAACCGCTGGATTTAAGCAAGCCATCACAGAGCTGCGAAGCAAAACCAACATGGGGGAATGCGACCCAAAGTTATTCACTGCTTCCACCACCCCCATGTTGTCTGACCAGAAAACGACCTCCCTGTTGGTAAACAGATGACCTCACAGTCTCGCTGCCACTAACAACGGAAATAATTCCTGGAATGTAAGGTTCCTAATTAAATGAGTTTCGGCCCATTGAACCGGCCACCGCTCAGCACACCATGCCCCGTTGAAATATGACCCAAAGTCTAGCGACCCGCTGCATTGGTGACAAGTTGCAACTCTGCAGTAGATGATGGCCGGCTTCTCCAAGGTGTCCGCCCTGTTGTATGAATCAGAAATTCCAACCAGACCACCAAATCCTTGCGGATTGCAGTGGTGACCTGAATAAAGTGAATCGGACACTTCAACCCCCATCGTTGCCACCGACAAACGCCTAGAAAACACCCCCCTACCGGCAAAATCCTTGCCGCAAAGACAAGTGGTCCATTAGCGACTGAAAACGCGTCAGTGACGCCTTCTTTGGCCAACTAACTTCTACTAGAGAATCTAGCAGCGCAGTCAGCTTTTCCCCTGGGAGCCTGAATTCCATGCGGACCAAGTCGATCTCGATCCCCGGAAAACTGAGGAGCGTCGTCGGACCCACGGGGTTTTTTTTTCTTCTGCCCGTGGAACTCCGAATTCGTGCGCCATAGCCGCAAACTCAATCAGCCACCCGAAACACAAATCTAAGCCGCCTGGTCCCACGAACAGGAAGTCGTTCAGGTAATGCGTGACCTGCCGCCTGCATCCTCTTGCGTACCACCAACTCGAGAAAAGTGCTAAATGTCTCGAAGTAGCAACAAAACAACCCGTAGGCCGGGATAGGTCGACAAAATATTGCCCGTCCAACGTGCAGCCCAACAGGTGGAAGCACTGCGGGTGCACAGGCAACAACTGAAAGGCGGATTTAATGTCCGACTTTGCCAGCAATGCCCCTTGCCCCATCCAGCCGACCAATGCCACGCCTGATCAAAGTTTGCCGGTCAATTCCATAGTCTACGGATGAATCCTCTGGGTAGGATAGTGCTGTATGAATCTGAAAGCCCCCGCCTCTTTCTTGGGAACAACTCTTAACGGAGAAATTTTCAAATGAGGGAAGGGGGGGGGGGGGGGGCAGGGCGTGTGAAATGGGCCCGCCATCATCCCAAGTTCGACTTCCTTCAGCACCATCTTGCTGGCTACGTCTCCATGCATCCTCACCAACCACAGGTTCCTTCCCCACTTTTGATCCCGTCTGTAGTGCAAGTGGCATCCGGAACCCGTCCAAGAACCGGGCAGCCAGGCCGCCTCTCTATTGGGGTACTTTACCAGCCACGGCACCAACTTTCCTACGCTCACTGGAGAAGCATCCCTTCTGACCAGCCTGCTGAGCTGCTCTCTCAGCCCCGCACCCGCTCTTCTGGAAACACCTGGACGCTGAGTGAGCGACCCCCGCAGGAGCAAGTCATGCCAAAATCATCACATTTACTCTTGTGTGCTCCCTACCGCTACTGACAGAGCTGCCCCAACCCCTGCGGGAGCCGGGCTGGCCACCGCTAATTGGCCACTGCTAATTGCATCGCCCCTGCTGAAGCCGGGCTAGCCTCCATGGCCTGGGAGGCCCCTGCCACAGCCAAGCTGGCAGCCACTGTCTGAGTGACCCATGTGCCCCATGCTGCTGCCAACTCTAGTGCCGAACCCAGCCCGGCCGTACTGAGTAACGCCCCTCAAAATTGTGGCCAGGCCCAATGCCCCAGCTGCCTTAACCTCAGTAGGCTGCTCCCCTTGCTGGGCCTGGGCAGAACCCAGGGCCCGTCACACAATGCTCCACTTAACCCCCCCACTTGACCTGCACTCCCCAGGCCACTGCCCCCACTGTGGGTAGATACACCCCAGGCCCAGAACCCACCTCCTGTGGACCAGCCACAGTCCCTGGGGAAGGAGGGAACCTGGGGGAAACCCAGGTGGTGAAGCCCTCCTCCTACCCCCAGCCGTTCTCTGACCTATTACACTCCTCCTGAGGTCCATGTGTCCTCTCCTGCCACATGCCGGCATCCCCCACACAGCTCTCCCTCCAGCTGCCGGATCCAATTTGACCCGCAGCACGGGCGGCATCACATTTGGTTCACCATGCCTCCCCTCCTCCGTTGCCTCCAACAGCTGCGCGGGTAGCCTCGCCTGCCTGCCCAACCGCCGTGCTTACCGGTGGCGGCCACACGTGGCTGGGCCCCGCTGCCTCCTCCACTCCACCGGCAAACCATCAGTGCTTCGACCGCCCGCTCCACTCTCCTCTTCCGGCAATGTTGATCCCAGCAGCCCGGTATCTGGCGCAGACGCCACCCCTCCTCGTGGCTTGGCGCTTTCGGCCTGGAACCGATCCCCAAATTCTGCTATGGACATCATCGTATTGCTGGCAGTGTGGGTGGGGAGGACTGACCACATGCCCCCTGCTTTTGCCCTCCATGGTCCCTCCCATCCCCCCTGCCTGCTTCACCCCCATCGCACGAGGGAGGCCAGGGAAGACGCTACCCGAGGTAAGAGTGGGGCCTATCCCCCTGGTCATGGTGCCGCAGGGTGACGTGAATCTGTACGGTGCAGTGGGAGAGGTGGCTGTAACGTGCGCAGTAACGAGTGTCCGGAAGGCAGCGGGTTACATGTCCTTGCTGGTAGTGTCTGCTTTGAGGAAGCTAGGATGGGTGTGCCCCGGTTCCCATGAGCTGCACACAGTGCGAACTAGGAATTACCGCCCCCTGTTTTAAGAAATATGGCGGAGCTTATTTTAAACCTTATAAAGTGGTGAGTAACCCTTTAATTATAGGTGTACAGTCACCGCGCAGACTCCTGCGCTGTGCAGCTCACACTAAATATAAGCTCTTGTCAACAGGTTTCATGCTTTACCTCCCACATTCTGTCAGCCCCGGAGCTGCAGTGAGTGGCAGTGATAAGCCTCTTGCAGGGCAATGTGAACCGCTGATGTTCAAGTTGTCGTTTTTTTTGTTAATATTTTTTTGTGATTAGCTAAGTTGTCAAATCGATCGGTTTTCCTGTAATCGATCGCTGAAATTCGGCTGGGGGTTCACTAAATGCATCTTGGGTCCTCTTCTGCTGCACTGACAGCCAAAGTTCTGTGAGGTAGATCATGTGACCAGGCAGGCACTAGATTCCATTGGTTCACTGCTAGAGAGGGCGGGGCTCAAAAAGGTGATGCTGTTTCAGAAGGGGAAGGGGATGTGACTTTGCATATGGTTGCTATAGGAACAAAAATGCTTGTTACATTAGAATACATTAAAAATGGTTTATTTTTTTTTATTTTTTAAATGCTACAAGTATTTTCTCATAGTACAGAACTGATTTATTTACAAAAAAACACACATGAAGGATATTGCTTGAACTGCAACTTTAAAGCTGAAAACAACCCTAACAAACCTCAAATTATTTTTACTGGATTTAACCAGACACAAAAATATGGCGAGTAAAAAAAGGTACAATTAATAAAGATAAACCGGCGCCAAAATACAATAGAAATCTGACCAAATATAGTCCAATTCAAAGGGCTGAGATGAGTTCCATGGAAGTGTCCTCAATGTAATCTCAGACAAACACACATATAAGACCACAACATAAAAGAGAAGAAAAAAAGAGAAAAAAGATCATAGTGCAACTAAATACAATATGGAAAATAGCTGAAGCGCTCAAATGCAGGTATATCTCAAAATGATAATAAGCCAGACCACTGTACCAGGGTACTAACAATTGATATAGTACCTATTGTGTCATATAATGGGTACTATCCTCCTGAAGACAGGTGGTGTGTGGTGCAACCCACTCACCATCAGTCTCATTGGCAGGTTCCCCTGAAAAATATACAAGTACTCACATCCTGGTAGGGCAGGCAGGCAGGCTGTGCAGCTACTCAATGCAATACAGGGAAAAGGGAGACCAAAAAGCGCACCAGCACAAACAGAGCAGGAAGAAACCAGAACAAAAAAATGATTAAAAGGGCACTTTAATGTGGCAAAAGACCCATCCAATGCATTTATGATGATGATGATGATGATGATGATGATGATGATGATGATGATGATTTAACCCGTGCGGCCCACATTTTTTTTCCTTGGAGCAGTTCGGCCCTTCTCACTTTACGAGTTGGGCAGGCCTGATCTAAAGGGTTGATGCATACTATACATACTGTAACCTGTACCATTAATCTTATGCATACAGTATCAAAGGTAACTACCAATTAATAGTGTCTAATTTAGACATAAGATACACCCATATTAACTTCAGGTGCATGTATATGTATATTTTTGGGTTATCCCTCACTTTGAATTAATGACCAGACAGGTCTATTGGTTAACACACCTGGAACTAGTATTTTTTATTTGTTTTATTTCCAATTGCTTTACCTTAAGTGCCAATTTCTTTTAATGAAATTAGATTAAATGTTATGTTTTAAATGAATTAAATGATACAATTTATTTGACTTCGGCGCGTCAAATAGGGTGCTCTGTCTGTAGTGCCTCGCTGCAGTAATTTTCTGCTGAACAGGTTACAAAGATTTTGTGATACAGGGAAAAGGGAGACCAAAAAGCGCACCAGCACAAACGGAGCAGGAAGAATCCAGGACAAAAAAATGATTAAAAGGGCACTTTAATGTGGCAAAAGACCCATCCAATGCATTTCGAACGTCGCAAAAGAAAAAGAACGCTGCGACGTTCAAAATGCATTGGATGGGTCTTTTGCCACATTAAAGTGCCCTTTTAATCATTTTTTTGTCCTGGTTTCTTCCTGCTCCGTTTGTGCTGGTGTGCAACTAAATACAAACAACAATTCACTGATTTAGTATACAAATAAAGACAGCAGTTTAATATATGATTAAAATGTAAACATAAAAACAACAAACATATGCTTGTTGGGCAGGGACACACTTATAAAGTGATGGCGTCCAGTGGGGCTAAAACTGAAACCCTACTTACAGCAATGCTGAGGTATATAAGCCTGTATTGCAGTCACACAGCCCTCAGTGGCCTGGGTAGAAGATGTATCAGCTGAACCGTCAAAGAGCTGCTGCACCGCAGGGAAGCGCCACTCCTGTGGTACCACGCCGCCCGCTGCCTCACTAATCCTCAGACACGCGTCCGCTCGTAGATGGAGGAGCACCAGAGCTCAAAGCCGCCGAAGGCCTCACTGGGACCGTCACGCGGACCGGAGGTCTCGCGATACTGCGTGACGTCACCGCTGTGTGCCGGGACAGAGGAGGAGAGCTCGCGAGTGCCAGGCACTCAGACAGCCAAAGCCACGGGGGGAAGGGAAAGCAAATAAACAGGAGAGGAAGCCAAATAGTCCTTGCCAGAAAATATTAGTCCACCCTACGCGTTTCGTGACGTCAGTCACTTCGTCAGGGGCATGATGACGAGTAAAAAAAGGTGCCAAAAATTCTCCCAGTACAATTGTACAACAATTAAAAAAAAACACGTGTGAGCACATTCAGATGTTTCAGACAGGTCTGCTACCCTGCCCTTCCCCATTATCTCTTAGCATAGAGTGCTTCCACTGCAGCCAGGGATTCTGGGTAACGACATGCAAATGAGCACACAGTGTGTCACTCTTTGCCTCTTGTCCACTTTAACATGGAACCCCTCTAAGCGTACGCCTGCCACATCACACAGCTTTATCAGCGCAGCCTGGTTTAAAGAAGTGTAGAGCCAGTAAACCTACTCACAGACAGCTTTGATCCTATAGAGCTGATAGTTTCAGCTCCGGGGAACCACCTGATAAATGAGATACTGAATGGCGATGTCACCAGTATTACTTCCTCGTTTTTAAGGGGATTGAAATGGCCATCCAATAAGAAGCCACAACAGATAATATTGCAGATTCCTATTGGCCCAAGATTTGGCAGCCATTTTGTTTCCCCCGAGGGAGATTTAAACCCCCCTGACTTCACTTGTAAATAGCTTTGGATCTGGGAAGTGCCCGGAGCTGAAAATCATGGGATTTGGCACAGGGGGACGCCGGGCTCCCACCCTGTAAAATAAATGGGGGAGATTTTCCTATTATTTTTTCATGAATATGTTTAAAAATGGCAACCTTTCCAAAAGGTACATTAACCGACAAAGTGCACGTACATTCAAAAACAGGAGCAGACGGCATCGGTTCACACGGCCCTTTATGCACAAATTCTGGCCCAAATCACACAATTGGTTAATAATCTGGCGAAAAAATATTGCATATAAATCTATTCTCACACACTGGCGAGCGGTGTCACCGGCAGCGGAAATGAAGCAAAAAACGCGCCTTGGAGGAGGAAAGCGCCAAAAAACAAACTTCACGGAGCAAATTTGCAGACATCTGCACAACTCGACAAGACACAATGTCGCCAGTAAGACAGTAATCAGGAACGTGTACCCCAAAATGTCCCCACATCATGCAGATTAGTGGGGTGCACCACATGGTGCCTCTAATATGTACGGCCATGTGTATACTGTACCAATGTTTGTTACTGATATGTACAGCAGAGTCATATATACCTATAGCAGTGTTCGACAAATCTATACATTTGCTCGCCCCGGGCGAGTGGATTTAACCCCCGGGCGAGTAAATATTGGCCCAAGCAGCACACGTTTGGTACTAGGTGGCGAGTAGATTTTTTGGTGATTTGTCAACCACTGCCTATAACAGTGGTGTACAACATTTATTTTGGTTAAGGAACCCTATAATTATATTGTGAAATTCTGAGAAAACCCCGAGCCTCTCTAATAGCGAGTCTGAGATCAGATACATTGTAAGGAACCCCGACCCTCTCTAATAGTGCGTCTGAGATCAGATACATTGTAAGGAACCCCAACCATCTCTAATAGTGCATCTGAGATCAGATACATTGAAAAGGAACCCCAACCCTCTCTAATAGTGCGTCTGAGATCAGATACATTGTAAGGAGCCCCAACCCTCTCTAATAGTGCGTCTGAGATCAGATGCATTGTAAGGAACCCCAACCCTCTCTAATAGCGCGTCTGAGATCAGATACATTGTAAGGAACCCCAACCCTCTCTAATAGAGCATCTGAGATCAGATGCATTGTAAGGAACCCCAACCCTCTTTAATAGCGCGTCTGAGATCAGATACATTGTAAGGAACCCCAACCCTCTCTAATAGTGCGTCTGAGACTAGATACATTGTAAGGAACCCCAACACTCTCTAATAGCACGTCTGAGACCAGATGCATTGTAAGGAACCCCAACCCTCTCTAATAGCGCGTCTGAGATCAGATGCACTGTAAGGAACCCCAACCCTCTCTAATAGCGCAGTCTGAGATCAGATGCATTGTAAGGAACCCCAACCCTCTCTAATAGCGCGTCTGAGATCAGATGCACTGTAAGGAACCCCAACCCTCTCTAATAGTGCATCTGAGATCAGATGCATTGTAAGGAACCCCAACACTCTCTAATGCGCGTCTGAGATCAGATACATTGTAAATTCTTCTGTATTTGGTACAATTTTCTAATGACCTGAAAATTGCAGGGAGCCCTTAATGACACCCGTGACCCCTGTTGAAAAACACTGATTGATGGGGCTGATGTGTCAATGTCTCCTGGCTGGAAAAGCGAGGCAAAACTAGAGCAAAATAACTGCACCAAGGCAAACAGTCTTATTATTCCCAATGGGATTTTTTACTTTGATTAATTTGGTGCAGTTTTTTTGCCCCAATTTTGCAGCCAGGAGACATTGATACATCAGCAACAACTAGAGAAACTGGAAGACCAATAACCCAAACTGGGCCAGTGGACAGGTAAGTCCCCTACATAGCAGCACCCATAATCACTGATAATAAAACTCTGTACAGCAAATACAGAGAGCAGAGCTTAGAACAACCAATACGATGAAGAAACTAAAAACACTTTATTATTACAAAGTTAAAACATGGGGTATTAAAATCTCCCCAGTGGGAACCTGAGCTTCAGACAGTGGTAATATAATGCAAAAGGTTACTAACCCCAAAATAGGGTGGTATCAGGGCCGGGTGCCTAGCAAAAATAGGAGTTGGGCCTCCTGGGAGGAAGGGAATTCCTAGGCAAACTCCCCGCGTCTGCGCCCCCCCCCTACCTGCGCCCCCCCACCTGCTCCCTCTGTCGCGCGCCCCCTACCTGCTCCCTCCTCGGTCGCGCCCACCCCTCGCGTCTATTGATGCGTCAAATGATGCTGCGGGTCATGTGACGTCACGTGACTCGCGGCGTCATTTGACATCGCGTCTCCATGGCAATGGGCGTCATTTGACACGATGTCATAGAGACGCATGACCAGAGCCTGTTAATTAAGTTTACCGAGGCCTCGCGCTCTCAGCGCCCCCCCAGAAAAATGTCGGGCGCACCCCCCCAGTTTTCGTACCGCTGTCCTAGGCGAACTCCCCCCTCCCACGAGCACGCTACAATTTCAGCTATATTATAGTATTATCCATACTCAGAATGAGTATGTGAAAGCGCAGCCTCTGTGGGTCACTGCAGGTATGTACTTAGTGTAGTAAGAGTATGCTACTGATATACAGAAGGGCCAGCCATGAGCTGAAAGCAACACGTGTTTAGGGGAAAGGTGGAAATGAGAAGATACCCCACTCCCACAGTCAGATGGAGGAGCGATACCCCCAGAATGGAACTGCTATGTATGGTCAAATAACAGTCCGTGTGGACACTAAGATTGTGTAACCTGATAATACCATAAAAATTATCTTGTAGCTCTGATGCACCGTAGATAAATACTGTAACAGGACACACGGTTTGCTGTTAGTAGTGAGGTGAGTACTGATGCTGCCTGGTGCATACTCAGGATTATCTCTGCAGTGCCTGTAAATAAAAGCCAAAATAGAGAGGCTCAGTCAGCTGTTCAGATAGTGCTTATGAGAGCACCCTGGTACCCAGGGGAGATAAAGCAGCAACCCCGACGGCCGTTTCGCCTAGGCGCTTCTTCAAGGGATACACAATGGGATTTTTTACTTTGATTAATTTGGTGCCGTTTTTTGCCCCAATTCTGCAGCCAGGAGACTTTGGTACATCAGCCTTTTTGCATTAGTAGTTGAAGCATAGGCGTAGCTATAGCCCGTGGTCTTGGGGAGCTGCTCAGGGCTGCCAACAGCGGGGAGAGCCAGGACATTTGGCCCAGCCGTCTAGCCAACAACCACAGAAGTCAGGGCCCCCTTCCTCTTCCGGTCCGCAGCAACTTGCGGCTGGATCGGGAGCTGCGGGGAGGAGAGGGGGTAAGGGGGGGGGGTGAGGCGGGATTGCAGAGAGCAGGCAGCAGATGCTGGGGGGGGGGAGAGAGCAGGCAGCAGAGGCATTGTAAGGAACCCCAACCCTCTCTAATAGCGCGTCTGAGATCAGATGCATTGTAAGGAACCCCAACCCTCTCTAATAGCGCGTCTGAGATCACATGCATTGTAAGGAACCTAGCTTTTTTTTCTTCGTATGAGGATGGGAAGCAGGGGGGTTCCCAGAACTGAAACGCGCTATTTTCAGCTACATGGACCTCCTAGTGCCAGAGATATATATATACCTGTAAAGGTAATGCCGGTTCACGTGGATGTATAGCTTGGCATGCGTGATATATAGATGGAATAAATGGGTCCGGGGTGGGGGTTGCCTCTTTAACCTGTTCCTTCATGCTGCTGGGCGGTGTATACGCTGGGTATGGGAGCTGCTGGGCGGTGTGTATGGGAGCTGCTGGGCGGTGTATACGCTGGGTATGGGAGCTGCTGAGTAATGTGTGCTGTAAACCTGCTGAGATGGGTTATTACTTGAATATTTGAATACACAGGACTCCCCTCTCTCTCTGCTCGGATCCTACCCACAGGCGCCCGGGGTGAAGCGTCCTGCAGACATTTCTCACATGTGTTCTGCATTGTAATAGCGGGATGTCAGGTCCAGCCGGGATAACCAAACCCTACAGAAGAATTATTTATTTATATATTTTATTTATAAAATATTTTACCAGGAAGTAATACAGTGAGAGTTACCTCTCGTTTTCAAGTATGTCCTGGGCACAGAGTTAAGACAAATAATACATGGTTACAAATACAGTTACATAAATGAACAGGGTATACATTATATACAAGACATTGCATGCACAGTTAAAGAAAATATATGTTATGGGCGTATGAAACAGTTACAGACCAGATTAAAGTGTGAGACAGCCTTAGATTTGAAAGAACTTAAACTGGTGGTGGATGTGAGAGTCTCTGGTAGGTTGTTCCAGTTTTGGTGTGCACGGTAAGAGAAGGAGGAGCGGCCGGATACTTTGTTGAGCCTTGGGACCATGAACAGTCTTTTGGAGTCTGATCTCAGGTGATAAGTGCTGCATGTGGTGGGGGTGAGGAGCTTGTTCAGGTAGCTGGGTAGCTTGTCCATAAAGAATTTAAAGGCAAGACAGGAAAGGTGAACTTTGCGCCTAGAGTCTAGTGATGACCAATCTAGTTCTTTGAGCATTTCGCAGTGATATGTGTTATAGTTGCATTGGAGAACAAAACGACAAATTGAATTGTAGAGGGTGTCAAGTTTGCTAAGGTGGGTTTGAGGTGCCGAGCCATATACTATGTCTCCATAGTCAATAATTGGCATTAACATCTGCTGTGCGATACGCTTTCTGACCAGGAGACTTAGGGAGGATTTGTTCCTGTAAAGTACCCCTAGTTTGGCATAGGTCTTGGTTGTCAGGGTATCAATGTGCATCCCAAATGTTAAATGGGAGTCAAACCATAAGCCCAGGTATTTAAAACTAGTAACAGGAGTTAGGGTGGTGTTAGTGTTGGTTCTAATCTGGAGCTCAGTCGCTGGAAGCTTTAAAAATTTAGTCTTGGTCCCAAATACCATTGTTACAGTCTTGTCAGTGTTTAAAAACAGTTTGTTTTGGGAAATCCAGCTTTTGAGTCTCAAAAAGTCAGACTGAAGTACGTGTTCAAGGTCGGAGAGGCTATGGCTGTGTGCATATAAGATTGTGTCATCTGCATACATGTGTATTGAGGCTTCCTTACAAGCTGTGGGAAGATCATTGATGAACACTGAGAAGAGTAGGGGCCCCAGAACAGAGCCTTGCGGGACGCCACAGGTGATATCCAAGGGGTTGGAGTTAGAGCCTGAGATGGACACATGTTGGGATCTAGCTGATAGGTAGGACTGAAACCAGTTTAAAGCATGCTTCCCTATTCCAGAGCTCTGGAGTTTGTTAAGCAGGATAGCATGATCAACAGTATCAAAAGCCTTTGCAAAATCTAGGAATATTGCACCAGTGAGTTGTCCCCGTTCCATTCCACACTGGATTTCATTGCAAACTTTTAGCAGGGTAGTTACGGTGGAGTGTTTGGGGCGAAAGCCAGATTGGAATTGGCAAGGGAAATTTGTCTTGGTATAGTAATCGCTAAGTTGGGAGTGGACACATTTTTCCATGACTTTGGATAGGATTGGGAGAAGGGAGATTGGCCTGTAGTTTGAGACAGTGTTTTTGTCCCCACTTTTGAAGATTGAGACAACTCTAGCAGTTTTCCAGGTCTTAGGGATATGGCCTGCAGACAGGATAGAGTTGACTATGGAAGCAATTGGTTTGGCAATGGCTGGGGCACCAAGTCTTAGGAACCTAGATTGTAGTAAGTCAGGTCCGCATTGGCTGCTTAGTTTTAATTTGAGAAGCGCTTGTGTAATCTCCTCTTCGGATACTGGGCCAAATTGAAAATTGTGGGCAGTGTTGGGAGGGGGTGGGGCTATATGGGTACTCCCAGGATGTGATTCAGGTTTGTGGTTTGGGCTGCGTTTCATTAATAAGTTAGTAGCACACCCCACAAAGTAGTCATTGAATGCATTTGCAATGTCGGTGGGATTTGTCAGAGTAATATTCTCCTTAGTGATATTACTTGGTTGTTGATGGTTAGAAGGCTGGAATATGTTGTTGATAACCTTCCAGAAGTTAGCTGAGTTTGATGTATTCTGGAGGAGATTGTCAGAGTAATATTGTGCTTTTGCATGCCTTGTTTGCCTTGTGCACATGTTCCGCAGGCATCTGTAGTGATTGAGATCCTTGGTAGTGCCAGTTACTTTGTGGCTTTTCCACAAGGCATCCCTGAACTGGTAGAGTGCTATAAGGTCAGGTGTTACCCATGGAAGGTGGGCACCCCGTACCCTTATTCTGCGTAGTAGAGCATGGGTATCACAGAGTTTTAAGAATTCGGATTGGAAATAGTCGAGCGCAGAATCAGGGTCAGGAATTAAATCGATTCTGTGCCAAGGGCAGTTGGTAAGGTCAGCCAGAAACTGTTGTGGGTTAAAGTTTCTAAATGTTCTAGTGAGGAGAACTTTAGGGCTTGATTGGGGCGGTTTAAGTTTCCTTACACAGTACACTATTGCATGGTCACTGAAAATATCAGGAAGGATGCCAGAGGATTGGATTCTGCTGGGATTTGAGGAGAGAATCCAGTCAAGCAAGGAATGGTTGTGCGATTTCTGGTTTGTCCGTGTGGGTTGGGAAATGAGTTGCGATAGGTTAAGCGATGTAATTTGTGTGTGGGTTTTGTGGTTTTTAGGGTCAAGCTAATTGAAGTTGAAATCCCCAAGAACTAGCAGCTCACTCTTTTCATTTAGAGAGGAAATGGAGCCAAGAAACTGTATGATATCAGTCAGGGATTGTAGAGGGGCTTTAGGGGGGCGGTATATGCCAGTAAGCAAGATGGGCTTAGAAAAGGGGAGGCAGATTCTGCCAACTAGGATTTCAAAAGAGGGTGGGCTTGGTGGGCAATTTAACAGTGTAAATTGTAATGTGTCTGCAATATAAAATAACACCCCTCCTCCTCTCTTTGACCCATCTCTCCTAGAAATGGAGTATCCCTGAATGGCGATATGTGCATCAGGGGTTTTAGGGGTTAGCCATGTTTCTGTAAGAACGATGGCTTTTGGTTTATGCATAAGGCACCATGCTCTTAGTTCGTCCAGTTTGGGCAGCAGGCTCCGGATATTTATATGGCGACAGATAGAAAAAATTCCTTTTTGGAATTTGAAGGGGGTATTCTCAGCAGTATGGGACAGAGTTGAAGTGGGAGGACCTGGGTTAGATTCAATATCACCTGCTAAAGAGAGTAATAGTATGAGTAGAAATTTGAGTAGTTGTTTGCAAGTTGTAACTTTATGATGTTTGCCATTTGAGTGTGCGGTGGTTGGTGTGCTGGTTTTCAGGGTTCTCCACCAACATTCAGTAGATAGTGCAAGGCTTTTGAGTAATCCGGGGTGTATGGTGATATTGGGCGTGGGCCAGGAGAGAGGCGTTTGTAGTGGATAGAAAGAGTAACATTTCAATGAGGCCACGAGAAAGAACAAAGTGGAGGTGAAAAGCAGGTTCATTATGCCAGAGGTAGGTAATGCTGCATGGAGCTGTTTTGTGCCAAGTGTGTGTGTGCTGACTAAACAGCAGGGATCATAGTGTGGTCAGAATAGCTCACCGTTTGTTGCCATGTGTAGAAGAGTTTGCAGTAGATCCAGTCCCCAGTCACCTCTAGTCAAACTATAGTCTAACTATATATTCTCACTTAAAAGCTCACTTTAAATGGCTCACTATATCATGACAATGCAGTTCCTGCAAATGCAGGAGGGGTATTGGTTTTATACAGCTAAAACAGTCACATAAAGACTTGAAGATACTGCTCATCCTCATTCTAACCGCTGCATGGCCGGGTCTATTGATGTTTACTAAGGGGTTCAGAGTACCCCTACAGTGTGAAAACTGCGTTCCTTTTTGTTTGTATGTATGTATATCTTTATTTATATAGCGCCATCCAGGTGGACAGCGCGTCACAGCAGTAACGCATGTGACATAATAATATAACACTAATGGGAATAAATGCTTCAGACATAAAAGTAACAATAGGAAAAGGAGTCCCTGCCCCAAAGAGCTTACGATCTAATTGGTAGGTAGGAGGAACTCTCAGAGACAGTAGGAGGGTGTTCTTGTAAGTGCGCCTGCAGGGGGCCAAGATTAGTGCATATGAGATGTATAGTGTGAGCCAGGGAGCTACCCATATGCTGTGTTACCGAGGTGTGTTTTAAAGGAGCAATCCATGCAATATCCTACATGTGTGTTTTAATAAATCAGTTCTGTAGTATTAGATAATACTTACTACATTTTTTTTCAACTCTTAATGCCATTTTTAATATACTGATAATCCTTTGATTTTTATAGCAGGCTTTAGCCCACCTCCCCAGCAGTGCAAGATTTTTGCAACACTTTCCTGTTTGTGATCATTTGTTGCCAACGTTCCCAGCAGTTTGAGCTGTACACTGTAACAATAGATCATTTTACCTTAGTAATATAAGAATACATTGTAGCTGCTGCGTTACACTGACTGAAGGAGTGATAGAAACTGAAAGGCCGCCATTTAGTGAACCCGGAGAAGCAGGATCTTTGTTGATCGATCAAGGAAGAACATATCGATCGGCAGCTTAGGTCATTAGTTTTCAATATAGGTCATCAAAGGCGGCGTATATTAAAACTATTTTTTTTTATGTGCCGACTGGATTGCCTCTTTCAAAGTGGAGAGAGAGGGTGCCAGTCGGGTACTGAGGGGAAGGGCATTCCAGAGGTGTGGGGCAGTCAGTGAGAAAGGTTTAAGGCGGGAGAGGGCTTTAGATACACAAGGGCCAGACAGAAGACATCCTTCAGCAGAACGCAGGAGTCGGGAAGGTGTCTTTTTTATCATTCCATTTTTAAAGCAAACGGGATTGCTAGAAGGACGTCTCACTTTCTATTTGCACAGCCTCAATCTTGCTTGAAGCTTTGGTCCAGCGTTCAATGAGGGCAGCTCTTGTTTTGAGACTTGCACTCTGTAAAATCCACTTTGACCAACTCTAGTCCTCAACGCCCACCAACAGGTCAGGTTTTCAGGATATCCCTGCTTCAGCACAGGTAGCTCAATCAAAATGACTGAGCCATTGATTAAGCCACCAGTGCCGACACAGGGATATCCTTAAAACCTGACCTGTTTGTGGTTCTTCAGGACTTGAGCTGGCCACCCCTGGGGTAGATGCAGAGCGGGGCGAGTTAAGCGCGTACTCCCCCGCCCGGCACGTCCTTCCTCAACAAAACACTTGTGTCAAGATCCCTCTCCCACCTCGAGTTTGTTTGACAAACCCCCTTCCAAGTGCCTCGTCCAACTGGTTTTAACCCCGTCACTGCCGCAGCGTCCCGCCGTGGCGAGTGTGGAGTGTCTCGGCTCCCTCTGCGGAAAGCGAGCGCTTGGCTCTACGGGTAGCGTCTCATTGCGGACGCGGGAATTCCAGCTGCCGGGACCCAGGCACCCTTGCCCGCCTGGACAACGACCATTAACCCCTTCACTGCTTGCTTACAGGTCTGCGGCCCCATTAAGGCGCAGAACGACGACGCTTCTTTGCCTTCATCTTTGTCAAATGGAAGAAACCTTAAAGGAGCGTTGCAATGGATAGGAAGCAAGGAGGGTGGGGGTACCCCCTGCTCCCCAAAATACTTACCTCCGAAGGTGCCGATTGGTGCAGGCGTAAATACCCAGCGTCACACGGGCCAATAGGAAGCGGCGACAGATGGCGTTGTGGCTTCCCATTGGCCAGCATGACACGGGAGCTTTAAACCTTCCCCGTTGTTTCCCCTGGAAGGGGCAGTATTTGCAGAGGTAAGTGTTTCGGGAAGCAGGGAGCCCTTAGAGCTGAAATTAGGGCGGAACCACTACTGGCAAAGAATGTACTGTGCAGCCATGCCTTGCCGACCCCTCTGGCAGCCAAGGAGTTAATGGGGCCATTGATGAAAGTTGACGGGGTTTATTTCCAGGCATTGCCAGTACATATTGTTCATGTTGGGAGCACTCATCCTTGCAGTACAATGAGAGCCACGTACACTTGTAAATAGCCCTGTGGTAATGTCAGTGCCTCTGAACCACTGTAGGTAAGCCAGGTTCATATCCCAGAATTCTCAGCTTCTTGTGACTTCTGACACTATCTCCATGTGCCATCTAAACTGCTCTGCTCTAAAATAATGTATACAGGTTGGTACTACACAAGAAACACCTCTCATAGTGCAGATAAAGCGCGCATAGTCTCCGGAGCTGAACCGCATTCATTTCCGCTCCAGGGACCCCCTGGTTACGAGAAACTTACCTTCATAGTGGGTGCCGGTTTCTCTGCAGGAGGCAGCTCCGCTGGGGCTATCAAAATGGCGGTGTTTAAATGTCCCGCGTCACGTGGGCCAATAGGAAGCCGTGACGTTATCCAAAGCGGCTTCCCATCGGCCCACGTGACCGGGGCATTTAAACTTGCAGAGAGATACCACCATTCACTACGGAGGTCTGCAGCTTGGGAAGCAGGGGGTCCCCGGGGCTGAAATGAACACGGGTCAGTTCCAGAGACCCCCTGCTTTAATCCTAGAACTCCGAAGAAAATGTAGACTTTATAGCACAGTGGACGGTTCCCTTGTTTCTTCCAAACGCGTTCCATCCCATCTTCATTCTCCTATTGCTTTCACTGGAAAGGTTCCCATCCATTGATACGTGCTGGTCAAGGTAGACATGGGGCCGTTTTCAACAACTTCCAGCTCTACTCCATTTATTTTGATCTTTGTAGACTTGACACATTTGTTGAACATCATCTTGCTGACATTCATACAGAGGCCCACCTCCCTACATGCTTCAGTGAATATATATATATATATATATTTATTTAAGCACTGTATGCTAGGTGATAATGGTGAAAGGCGGGGTGCAGACCTGTCTAAGACATGTGAATGTGCTCACAAGTGATATTCTTTATTGGCTATATATGCAATACGGTGGAGATTTTTTGTCACCTTTTTCACCCATCATAACTTAAAATGTATATGGTAAACCTACCCAGCCTAAAAATATTGCAAAGCCAGTATAAACCAACCTCACACTGATGATACCCATCAAGGTTGAAACATGTCTGTGAGGGGTCTGTACTTGCTTTGCTAGTCCCATGCTGTGCTTAAAAGCTGTGTGAACGGCGATGCCTTTGCTTTAATGGGCTCCATGTGAATGGATATTCCAGGCAAAAGGTGACACATTGTGTGCTCATTTGCATGTAATTTCCCAGAATCCCTTGCTGCAGTGGGAGCACTGTATGTGAGGTGATAATGGGTGAAAGACAGGGTTGCAGACCTTACTAAGACATGTGAATGTGCTCACAAGGATATTCTTCATTGGATTATAATAAAAATTATGATATTATTATTATATATATATATAATATATATATATATAGATATATATAATGTATATATATATATATATATATATATAAAACATCGCCGGAAAGAAGAGATCAGTGTATCCGAAAGCTCGCACAAATAAAAGCATTCGTTAGCCACAGAACGGTATCACTTCTATTTTTGATTATTGAAGCTCGGCTAACACGGTACTGATACCTCTACATGTGTGTATATATATTATATATAATTATTATAATATATATATATTATATATATATATATATATAGATATATAGATATAGATGTGCAATAATAATAATGTTAATGATAGTGTTAATATTCATAATGACAGGGCAGTATAGACTGAGCCAGTGTCACCGTTACCCGCTAATGCATAGAAGAGGTTGCTAATGAGTGAAATAAAAGCTACGTAATGCTTCAGCTGCCTGTTCCCTTGTTGAGCTGATCTCTTTGGATTATTCCCTTTGATGGATCCCGGCGGCCTCCTGCGGTTTCTGAAAGTCCCATGAAAACATCATGCTTTGTTTGTTTGTAACTGCCGGAGCGTGCAGTGCAGAGGTGCAGCCACAGACTGCAGGAGGAGGGCAGGGTGGACCTCCAGTAGACTGCAGAAGCTGCTCCTGGGAGATATTCAGCTGCTGGGCTTCACGGAATAAGGTTATAAAGGTGCAGAGAGGTCGTGATTGACCCATATAATTCCATCAGTGTAGAGCAGGGGGGCAGCCAACTGCATTCCTCAAGGGCAACCAACAGGTCAAGTTTTAAGGATATCCCTGCTTCAGCACAGGTGGCTCAATCAGTGGCTCAGTCGATATCCTGAAGACCTGATCTGTTGGTGGCCCTTGAAGACTGGAGTTGGCCACCCCTGGTACAGAGGAGGACTAGAAGATGAAGACAACGGTTGCCCCTCGGGCCATATATACTAAGCAGTGCTATGCCATAAGACACCCAACACCCCATTCAAGTGCACAGGTCATAACGTCTACCAGGACAG
The DNA here is from genome assembly GCA_036426205.1 of Ascaphus truei. Taxonomy (NCBI): domain Eukaryota; kingdom Metazoa; phylum Chordata; class Amphibia; order Anura; family Ascaphidae; genus Ascaphus; species Ascaphus truei. The sequence goes on along the minus strand of WSYH01002635.1, from coordinate 41,757 downwards.
GAAGGTGTCATAGCATAGCGCTGCTCTGTAAACATGGTCCCCATATGTTTTCATTTTGATGTGTATTAAGTAAAATGACTCCATAGGATTTCAGCACGGTCTGGCTCTTCTCGTTGGATGCTGCCTAAGTTGACCCCAAAGTAATATATTGCTCTAATAATACACCCCATTCTTTTTTTCCAATTTCAGTTTGCTGCGGACATCAGGTATATACAGGTCACTGATCTATGTCATTATTGGCGGGTGGAGGATGTTACGAGGCTATGGAACAAACATTGTTATTTGCAGTCCCCCCCCCCCCCCCCGGCAGGGTCTTCGCTGACTCAGACACAGCCAAGATACTCCCCGTCAGCGCTGTCGTATTAATATGCAAATGCAGAGCGCTTCATGTTTTTTTAATGAGGCCCTTCTCACAATGGCTGGAAGAGGTTGGGATTTGGAATGCGGCCCGAGCAAAGGAAGCGATCGGAGCCAAGACCCCTTCACTGCCCGAGAGGGCCAGGAACACATTGCAGAGCAGATTGTAGAGTGCACCGTGGAGAAACACTGGCCTCTCTTTAACGGGAGGGGAATTGTAGTATTCCGTGAAAATGAACGGGTAGCAACATAAAGCAGGATCGGGTAGGACTACACGCTTGCCCAACTTGTTCAGCCAACATCCGCTTACTGTGGTTGAAAGGTTGGTGGGCAGGCATGGGAATGCTGGGTGGAATGGGAATCCTCTATGGACCCAGGGAGAGAGAAGGTTCTGCTCTGAAAAACGAACCCTCTGACATCAAGTGGTGGAATATATGAAACAACACTGGACCAGTAGGCACAAGAGAATCCAGGGCAGGGGTCTGGTAGAGTAACTGATTTTGTACATAGTGGGGGACACCTTGGGGAATTACATAAACCATCAATATTTCTGCTTCATTTCTGTAAACCATAAAACTTCTGAAAAGTCTGCATGGTCCTGAAGGAAGTAATAGGTGCACGGAGCAGAGGTCTGCTGGTAACATTTGGGAATATTACAGGGTTTGACAGACATTGAGTTTTCATTTGCCAGTTGTCACTGAATGGTAACAGAATGGATGGCAGTGGGCTAATTGCTGACCTCTAGCACTGATGTTGACCTTTGCCTGACCTTTGAACTCTGGCACACAGACCCTAGGAACTGGATAAGTGTATACAGACGGCCAGCTAATCAAATGTATATTATTAGACTTGGTGACACTTTTAGAAGAAGTTAAATATTAACCATGTATTGTATTAATTACAGTGAAAAAAATAAATGATTCATTTCCACAAAAACAAAAAAGACGTTGATTAGAACTGGCCATTGACTTTTACCCTGTAAGGGTTTGCGATGAAGATAGATCATTTGGGATGTTCTGTCTTTTGGAAACACAGCAGCAAAGTTCAAGAATGCACAATATGGGAGGGTTAGGGTTATTTAGATAACAACACATTTAATAGTCATTGTCTGGCTTGTAAGAGTAAGGCTCCAACAATATCTATGAGGCCACCAAAATAAATAAATAACTATATATATATTATAATTAGCTCTACCAAACAAGCATTCCTTGGGCTGAGGAAGACGATACAGATCTCCAAAGCGTGTCTTAAAAATATATCCCGTTAGTTCCAACACCATGCATAGAAGTCCTCCATCATGGCTCATCATAGTTACACCATAGATGTATCATGATAAGTGGACCTGTCTTATAACTCAGGGAGGCGCCTCCCATGGGAGGTAGGATACCTTACAACTATGCTACACCTCTGCCATAGTTACATAGTAGAACTCAATGGACGTATGTCTGGTTTCAACCTACGCTACTATGCATGTGTATGGGCACCGCAACCCAATTGAAAACTCAACCTAGACGAGTGAGGCTTGGAGTGCCGTTGCAGGGAGAGAAGTGGTTAATGTTCCCAGGAATGGAATTCCATTGAGGACACTGCAGTGACACTCTCTCCCCGTGTAACGCTGACAGGGCCGGCCCTGAGCAGTCCATGCTTCATCTGCATCACAATGGGCGAGGTCCGATTTACCATTAGCCACCCTTCTGCTATTATTACCTAATGAAAATATAACCATATTTAACCCCCCTAGGGATGCAGATTAGTGAGAAAGGACCCCGAGTGGGTCCCAGGCCATTGTGTGACAAGCGGGGTCTCTCCACGATGATTGTGCTATCCCCCCCCCCTCCCTTTTCTCTTCCGAGTGAGAGAGAGAGAGAGCCTCGGAATGGTGAAAACTCAATCCTCTCAGCTGTCCCTCGGACGCACAATGGGCCAGCATATCTTTTGTGGCTTCAACGGCTCTGCGGAGGGGGGGAGGAGGAGGGGGGGAGCGGCTGAAGAGGTAGAGAACAATGTGTGAGAAGCAGGAGATGTGGTTTTCCCACACAGCCCAAATTGCACCCCCTCCTGCACCCCCTCTGAGAGAGGAGCGGCCCCCGAATACAGCTGATCCGCTCACTGATTGGCTTTTTGTGTGTGTGTGTCATACATCCCCCCCTCCCCAGCTCTTTCTTATTGTGCTCTCAAGGGGTGGAGATCCTTTTGTGGCGTGAAAGAGGAGGTGTAACTTCACTAGTCATGCCAGAACTCCTCACAGGAGCGCTGGGACCAGTCGTATAATGGCCAAATCTAGCGGGATTAAAAGGTTGGCCTAGACTTTGGGAAAGCAGAGGCAAATATTGGCCAGCTGCTTTCCGTTCTTTCTTTGCTGGTGAGACTCAATTTGGAATATCAGAGGGGGACCCTACAGAGGGCTTAATCTGCAGGCCGGATAAAAACATCGTCCCTCCTACACCAATATGACTATATCATCATGACTTTCAATATTATTCCCATTATTCTGGGGAAATTGCCTGTTATACCCCGATTATGTACTGGGAAATATGCCCGCCGTGTCTACAGATATATTGGTCTTGTCCAGTGGGGCTCAACTCCAGTCCTCAAGAAGCTCCCCCCTCCCCCCGCCCCAACAAGTCAGGTATTAAGGATATTCCAGCCCCAGCACAGGTGGCACAATCAGTGGCTCAGTCTTCGACTTAACCGGTTGGGTGGGGTCTTGAAGACTGGAGTTGAGCACCACTGATCTACTCCATATTGTATGGATTCTCTTATATTGCGATTCTCTCCCCCCCCCCCCCCACACCCCATCACTGTAACATGGAAAACTGTGTATTCTGGGAGATCTGCTGTTGTGCTGTTCAAAATGAGTCTTTGGAGTTCAAGTTTACTAAGCTAACATGTATAATCATAAAATACATTGTGATAATAGTAGAAAAGGAATGACATGGCCGAGCGCTCCCGTGTTACTGGTGAAAGTCTAACACTTTCCAATGAAAATGCCACTTTTTGGACACCCAGAAGTCACAGAATTCAAACCTTGGAGGTTGACATCTGCGCAGTTAGGATGGAGATCCGTGCGCGTCGCACAATCTTAAGCATAAACAAAAATGCCGTTTCAGAACATCTGTGCTGTGTGTCGAACTGCGTGTGTGTGTCCAACTGCATGTGTGTGTCCAACTGCGTGTGTGTGTCCAACTGCGTGTGTGTGTCCAACTGCGTGTGTGTGTCCAACTGCATGTTTGTGTGTTCGTCCAACTGCATGTTTGTGTGTTCGTCCAACTGCGTGTGTGTGTCCAACTGCGTGTGTCCAACTGCATGTTTGTGAGTGTCCAACTGCATGTTTGTGAGTGTCCAACTGCGTGTGTCCAACTGCATGTTTGTGTGTTCGTCCAACTGCATGTTTGTGTGTTCATCCAACTGCGTGTGTTCATCCAACTGCGTGTGTGTGTCCAACTGCGTGTGTGTCCAACTGCATGTTTGTGTGTGTCCAACTGCATGTTTGTGTGTGTCCAACTGCATGTTTGTGTGTGTCCAACTGCATGTTTGTGTGTGTCCAACTGCGTGTGTGTGTGTACAACTGCGTGTGTGTCCAACTGCATGTTTGTGTGTGTGTTCAACAGCGTGTGTGTGTTCGTCAAACTGTGTGTTCAACTGCGTGTGTCCAACTGCATGTTTGTGTGTGTCCAACAGCCTATTTGTGTGGGTTCAACAGCCTGTGTGTGTTCGTCCAACTGTGTGTCCAACTGCATGTTTGTGTATGTGTTCAACTGAGTGTGTGTGTGTCCAACAGCCTGTTTGTGTGGGTTCAACAGCGTGTGTGTGTTCGTCCAACTGTGTGTTCAACTGCGTGTGTGTGTCCAACTGCATGTGTGTGTGCTACTGAATTTGCAATTCAGCAGGGTTACAGAGTGTCAGGTCCTGGCATTAGTAGGGTCAGTAGCTATAAATTGCAGAGAGCACTATCACCACTTGTGCTTACAAGATATTTCCCCGGTCTGACTCCCCTGAAACTACCCTAAACAAATAGTGATGCGGGGTCTACATTCGAACCCTTTCTTGATACAGAGCTAAAGATCATTGCACTGGCTTTTGGGAAGGTCATTCAACCTCCGTGCACCTAAACAGAGAGGGTGACACCATCTTCTTTAAAAATAAATAAAGCCCCTAATCTTTAAAAAGAAAGTCCAAGTATGTAAATAGATAGCAGCAGTACTGTGCAGAATGCCAAATCTCAAGGTGTTCCCAGGGTGGGCAACTCCAGTCCTCAAGGGCAACCAACAGGTCAGGTTTTAAGGATATCACCTGAGCACAGGTGGTTCAACCAGTGGCTCAGTCTTTTGTTGGGGGTACCACAACTGCACCAAGCTCTGGGGAAACGTTACGAATTGGAATGAGATGGGGAACAAGTGGTCCAGCTTCAAGGTCCTGGTCCCCATGCAGGAGAGGAGGGGTGCGGGGAGAGGTCTTTGAGGGGCACTGCTGCAATAAGCAACGATGAATGGGTTAAAGGGAGGTAAAAAGACAAGTAGTTTAAAATCATTATTTTAAAGCGGCCAATATTTCCGTGTTAACTAATCTCTTGCCTCACCGGGCTGGTTCAGAACTCTGACCTACAGGGGACGCGCTAATCCTCGCTTAGTTTCGGTAAGAAGAACGGTGCCTTTGTGCGCCAACGTAGATAAGACGGAAGGACGAGTGTCGGGTAAGTTGAAAATGACACGGGTCACGGGGGGCAATTAGCAAGGAAAGGGACAGGTAAAGCACAGATGGTGACAGACACGGGACAGGTATAGTGACACGGGACAGGTATAGTGCATAGGAGATGCCTTTCTGTAATATGAGGTTTTCTGTACACACCCTTCATGTATTTTGTCACAAGATCGATGGCATTGTATCTTAGGGCCATCAACGTGCTCACCCTAAGCCAGTGTTGCTTATGACCCCCCCCCCCCCCAACAGGTCAGGTTTTTGGGATATCCAAGCTTCAGCACAGGTGGCTCAATCAGTCCCTGCTTCAGCACAGGGGGCTCAATCAGTTGCTCAGTCTTTGACCGAGCCCCTGATTGATCCACTTGTGCTGAAGCTGGGATAGCCTTCAAACCTGACCTGTTAGGGGGGTCTTGAGGACTGGAGTTGAGCATGCCTGCCCTAAGCCCCTTCATTCTAACACAGAGTTCTTGTCCTGCCCCCCCCAGACCCAATCCCCCCCTACAGTATAACGTTCCAAATTATGGTGCATCCTTCCCAAGGCCCGGGACACGTTCAACACGTGGATGGATCCATACTGATTATTGGGCACCTGTAGCTTAAGAGAGGGATGCCCCCCCTTTTCCTGACACGTCCTGATCTCTTCACTTCGCTGTCACTGTGGCAACGCTGACACAGGATGCTGTGCCGTCCATTTGTCACCAGTTGTCTCTGTTTAGTTCTGTCTTGTGTGTGTGCTTCTCGATTGTGTCCCCGAGAGGCAAGCTGAGCCACACAGGTCCGTCTAATAGGCTTGAGCCCCCCCCCCCCCCTCTAGGGGGAAACTGGGAACGGTCTGGGGAGAGAGCCACAGCTAGCAACTTAATCTGCCTCTCTCCCGAAGGCTGGTGGATCGGGGAAAGCGGTGATGTGCCACAGGCATAACCTAAGGTCTGGCAAACACAGGGTTAACCAATTAGCAGACAGGGCAACAATCGTTCATTCAAATGACAAACATATTTATTGACGATCCAACCCTGTGACTGTATGTTCACTAAACGTGGTTATCATAAGAGCGGACTATCGTGCCTTGGGGTGGTAACCCTTTGTTTGCTGACTATGATAAGCCTATTGAGGTACACCAGCTAACCTTGAGCAGCCAGATATTTTTTGGTCTTTTGTGCTTACTTTTGACTTTGTGTATGAGTGGGCATGGAGGTCTTTCTGCCATTTACAAACCAGGGCAGAGTTTTTCAACAGGGTTCCTGCGGGCATCTCTAAAGGGGTTCCCTGCCATTTTCAGGTCATTTGAAAGTTGTACCACAAAAAGAAGAATGTACAATGCATCTGATCTCCGACGCGCTATTAGAGAGGGTTGGGGTTCCTTACAATGCATCTGATCTCCGACGCGCTATTAGAGAGGGTTGGGGTTCCTTGCAGTGCATCTGATCTCCGACGCACTATTAGAGAGGGTTGGGGGTCCTTACAATGCATCTGATCTCAGACGCGCTATTAGAGAGGGTTGGGGTTCCGCAGAATTTAACAATATACAGTAATTATAGGGTTCCTTAACCAAAAAAAGTTTGTAAACCACTTTGCTTGGGCCACATACAGCACCGTTTAGAATCCATAGCTAAACTATCCCAATCCTACTAACTGCTGTTTGTTTTGTCTTTTTTTATATCTTGGTTATTATATCACCATGCAATCCTCACTTTTCCTACTTTGGATACTTATTTGGTTGTAAAATTCTAATTCCAGGTATAGCCCGTCGGCAACGAACTTGAGCAAGAGATCTGTGAGGTTTGAGAAATTCTGTACACTATCAGTTTATCGTTGATAAAAACTCTCCAATAAAAGGTATCACAACTTGCCAGCAATTTACACTTCCCCAGGATCAATATGTCGACGAGAACCAGGAGATGCAAATAACGCCTTATATATTATATAATAAAAAATCAAATAATGCACTGATACTATATACACAAAAATAATAGCAATCAAGATCTGCCCCTGTCCGGTGCAACTTTTCTCTGTCCCTGCATCCCGAGTAACTTTTCTCTGTCCCTGCATCCCGAGTAACTTTTCTCTGTCCCTGCATTCCGTGTAACCTTTCTCTGTCCCTGCATCCCGAGTAACTTTTCTTTGTCCCTGTATCCCGAGTAACTTTTCTCTGTCCCTGCATTCCGAGTAACCTTTCTCTGTCCCTGCATTCCGAGTAACTTTTCTCTGTCCCTGCATTCCGAGTAACTTTTCTCTGTCCCTGCATCCCGAGTAACTTTCCCCTGTCCCTGCAATCCGAGTAACTTTTCTCTGTCCCTGCAATCCGTGTAACCTTTCTCTGTCCCTGCATTCCGAGTAACTTTTCTTTGTCCCTGCATCCCGAGTAACTTTTCTCTGTCCCTGCATTCCGAGTAACTTTTCTTTGTCCCTGCAATCCGAGTAACTTTTCTCTGTCCCTGCATCCCGAGTAACTTTTCTCTGTCCCTGCATTCCGAGTAACTTTTCTCTGTCCCTGCATCCCGAGTAACTTTTCTCTGTCCCTGCATTCCGAGTAACTTTCCCCTGTCCCTGCATTCCGAGTAACTTTTCTCTGTCCCTGCAATCCGTGTACCCTTTCTTTGTCCCTGTATCCCGAGTAACTTTTCTCTGTCCCTGCATCCCGAGTAACTTTCCCCTGTCCCTGCATTCCGAGTAACTTTCCCCTGTCCCTGCATTCCGAGTAACTTTTCTCTGTCCCTGCAATCCGAGTAACTTTTCTCTGTCCCTGCATTCCGAGTAACTTTCCCCTGTCCCTGCATCCCGAGTAACTTTTCTCTGTCCCTGCATTCCGAGTAACTTTCCCCTGTCCCTGCATTCCGTGTAACCTTTCTCTGTCCCTGCATCCCGAGTAACTTTTCTCTGTCCCTGCATTCCGAGTAACTTTTCTCTGTCCCTGCATCCCAAGTAACTTTTCTCTGTCCCTGCATTCCGTGTACCCTTTCTTTGTCCCTGCATCCCGAGTAACTTTTCTCTGTCCCTGCATCCCGAGTAACTTTTCTCTGTCCCTGCATCCCGAGTAACTTTTCTCTGTCCCTGCATTCCGTGTACCCTTTCTTTGTCCCTGCATCCCGAGTAACTTTTCTCTGTCCCTGCATCCCGAGTAACTTTTCTCTGTCCCTGCATTCCGTGTACCCTTTCTTTGTCCCTGCATCCCGAGTAACTTTTCTCTGTCCCTGCATCCCGAGTAACTTTTCTCTGTCCCTGCATTCCGTGTACCCTTTCTTTGTCCCTGCATCCCGAGTAACTTTTCTCTGTCCCTGCATTCCGAGTAACTTTTCTCTGTCCCTGCATTCCGTGTACCCTTTCTTTGTCCCTGCATCCCTTGTTGGGTACCACATCATCTGTGCGGATGATGCAAAAATCTGAATGGCAGATGGCACCAGGGTGTGTGGGAATTCCTCCTACAAACGGAAATTCATATGAACTCGCTGCTAATGGGACATCTGCTCTTTCCTCTTCGCGTCCTTCAGTTTCACCGTCTGGGCTATCAGTCACCACTCCAGCGGAAACTCAAAAAGATCCACGTTTGGTTCCCATTTGATTGGAGATTTCAGGACGCGCTGCCCTCACCCCTATGTTGCGGCCCTCTCTAGCAGCAAAGGGGTTAAGCAAATTGCTTTATAAGGACCCTTGAGATGATAAACTTCTACTGATTTAATCGAAAGGTTCCTAGCAACTGACACTAGATATATAAACCAGGTTTGCAGGAGAAGTCTCGGCACTGCAGTAATAACCAATGGTTCGGTCCACTGTGGGACCTTCCTCAGGGTGCTGTCTTCTTCTGCAAAACTGGTTTGGGTTAAGTATTTCTAAGGTGTATGGATTTGATTCGTGCACTTGTCTTTTTTCAGTTACATTGCGGAGGGGTGAGATATATAATATATCCCTTGCAGCAGTGGAAGTGCTGTGTGCTGGGTGATAATGGTGAAAGGCGGGGTTGCAGACCTGTCTAAGACATGCAAATGAGCATACAGGAATATTTCCCTTTGCTATATGCTTTGCTGTGGAGGGGTTTTGTCACTTTTTTTTACCCACCATAACTTAACTAAGTGTGGTGAAACCTATCCCTGCTTCATTTTGCATAGTCAGTGTAACCAACCCCACACTGAGGAGACCCATTAAGGTCGAAACGGCTGTCTGTTGGTGGGCTTACTGGCTATGCATCTTAACCCAGGCTGTGCTCAAAGCTGTTAAATGCAGCAAGCATAAGCTTACAGGGGACCATGTTATATGGTTTTGAAGCAAAACGTGATACTGTGTGCTCATTTTCATGTCGTTTCCCAGAATCCCTTGCTGCAGTGGAAGTGCTAAGTGATAATGGTGAAAGGCAGGGTTGCAGACCTGTCTAAGACATGCAAATTGTATTGTATTGTATGTCTTTATTTATATAGCGCCAAAAGTGCACTCAGCGCTTCACAAAGAAGGGAATTATACAGGGAATTATAATTATACAATAAGTGCAGCAAAATCAGACAATAGGAAAGGAAATCCCTGCCCCAAAGAGCTTACAATCTAAGAGGTTTAATGGGAAACTTACAGAGACAGCAGGGGAGGGAGTAAGTGCTGTAGATGGCAGTGCTTGGTCACAATGGGTGGTAGGAGTGACTGAGTGTGGGACAATAACCATGAGTGCAGGCTATTGGGATGCTTGATTTGTGGGGTAACATTTAAGGAAGGTCAGTGTTAAATGAAAAGGTTAACACCATTTACATGGGAAGAGGTGGCAGGGAGGCATGAGTGAGATCAGGTGTGTATGTCTGGCTAAGAGGAGATCCCCAGCAGCAGGAAGGAGTAGATAGAGGGTGTGAATAGAGGATTTGTGTGGGTGTTTTTTTATTGACAGGTAAAGAAGCTGTTGGGAGAGAGGTGTATAAATAATGGTGCAGTGGGGAGTGGGGAAGTTGGAGAGAACAGAGACATTCACAAAGGAGTGAGGAAACAGTAAACAGAAAAAGCAGTTGGGAGGGCATAGTGAGACGCAGGAGGAGAGACTTCACAGGTAATGGAGGATAAAAGTGAACAAATAATCACAGATGTTAAAAGTTAATGTCTCACAGTAGCAATGTTGTAATGTAGAGTCCAGATCTTCCTCCAATCTTCACCTCCAATTTCAACTCCAAAATTAACTCTTAGAAAACTCCAAAATTAACTCTTGTAGACACTTTTGATGTTACACAGCCTTATGGCTCACAGCCATGCTACAGTGACTAATGTACTTTATTCACATGCATTTGACTAACACTTAAGGGAGGGGTTTGTCTAATCAACTCAGACATACTAAATAGTTAATTAGATTATCATTTCTCTCTCAATTGATAGGAGTCAGCTCACAAACATACCCCAAAAGCCAATAATATCTTAATTTCTCAGGTTGGTAGAATTCAGCTCAATGAGCATACAGTAATATTTCCATTTGATATATATATATGACAATTTTACCAGGTATAACGCTGGCAAGAAGAGACAGCACACGGCACTTTGTAATCCAAAATGATGTATTAAAACATACCAGCACCGATTGTGGTGTGCTGTCTCTTCTTGCCGGTGTATAACACACACACACACACACACACGTTATATTTGTACCCAATAAACATGCCCCTGCTCGCCATTAGTTCACTTTTCTCTGACCCTTTAAACATCGGGGCGAGGCTTCTTGGATCTCGTTAGACAGGTTTATACAGCAACAATTTTTATAATAAAAAATAAATAAACGTGGAATAGTATGTCTGTAAGTGGGAGGGCAGAGGGTCCTGTTTGCCAGTGTTGGGGGCACACTGGCCGGCACCTCATAGGGCACCGGCATTTAAAAGGCCACACTCACTATAGACGCGGAAGGGCAGAGGGTACAATGTGGGTATTACTGGCAATGTCACGTAGGCATGGGATGGCATGGTGCAGGGGTGGGCCAACTCCAGCCTTCAAGGGCCACCAACAGGTCCGGTTTTAAGGATATCCCTGCCTCAGCACAGGTGGCTAAATCAGTGGCTCAGTCGAAGACTGCACCACCTATACTGAAGCAGGGACATCCTTAAAAGCCGACCTGTTGGTGGCCCTTGATTTCGTGCGTGTGTCACCCCCCTTCCTCCTCCCCCCCCCCCGGCCGTCCTCGGAGAGGCGAGCAGCGCCCTGGGATTATAGTAATCTCGCATTCCTTTCGCAAATCCGTCAGGAGAAGGATTTCTCGGAATGCTGCGGTCCTGGTGGGGGACGGAGCCGCTTAATATTGCGCAGTCGAGCCCCTTTGGCGGCCGAGTGGTTAAAAAGCCAGTGTCATCGAGCAATTTGCCTTGGAGATGTATAATAACAAGCACCCTGCACGTAACACCTTCCTTGCAAACTGTGGGCCCTGCGCCCCCCCCCTACCTGCTCAGCCCCAGCGCTCGCGCTCCCCCCCACCCCAACCTGGTATCCAGTGTCAAGTGACCCCGCGGCGTTGCCATGGCGACGCGCTGCCCGAAGCTGTCGCAGAGAAGGTAAGAAAGTTACAGCGGCCTCGCTCGCTCCCCGGCATTTCATTTAAATGATTTGGGGAAGAGCGCGGGACCTCTGCAACCACCGCGCTCCTCCCAAAAATTCTCGTGCTCCCCTGTTTTAGGGTTTATAATACCTTTTCTTGGATATGGGATTTTTTGTTTTGTGTTTCAGCGCTGAGTTTAGGTGTTGGGAATTACCGCTTTTAACCCCTAACCATTGGAAACATTGCAACATTCTGTCCACAGCTAACTGTGGGCCTATGCGTTCTAATAGGCTCCTGGCACCGATGGGTTAAAAATAAATGAAGAGGCGAGAAGTTGGTCTCTCCTTGTGGGAGAGAAACTCTTCCTAGAGATGTCCACGAATCTGAAACGATCTGATACAAGTGCGGCCTGGTTATATATACCCTGTTCATTTATGTAACTATTTGTAACCATGTATTATTTGTCTTAACTCTGTGCCCAGGACATACTTGAAAACGAGAGGTAACTCTCACTGTGTTACTTCCTGGTAAAATATTTTATAAATAAAAAAAAAAATAATATATCTATTGATTTGGCCGATTATTTGAGTCGATGTACCAACATAGAGAAAAGTGTGTTTTGACAAACACTGCTGCGTTTTTTGGAGCAGAGCTACTCACACGCTGGGGCAGAGACGTAGAATGTGATACATCTCATTATAATCTGTGCAACATGTAACTCCCCCTAACTCCTCCTACTGACACCCCTCAAATCACACGCGGGGGCAGAGACGTAGAATGTGCTACATCTCATTATAATCTGTGCACCATGTAACTCCCCTAACTCCTACTGACACCCCTCAAATCACACGCTGGGGCAGAGACGCAGAATGTGATACATCTCATTATAATCTGTGCAACATGTAACTCCCCCTAACTCCTCCTACTGACACCTCTCAAATCACACGCGGGGGCAGAGACGTTGAATGTGCTACATCTCATTATAATCTGTGCACCATGTAACTCCCCTAACTCCTACTGACACCCCTCAAATCACACGCTGGGGCAGAGACGCAGAATGTGATACATCTCATTATAATCTGTGCACCAGGTAACTCCTACCAACTCCTCCTACTAACACCCCTCAAATCACACGCTGGGGCAGAGACGCAGAATGTGATACATCTCATTATAATCTGTGCACCATGTAACTCCCCCCAACTCCTCCTACTGACACCCCTCAAATCACACACTGGGGCAGAGGCGCAGAATGTGATTCATCTCATTATAATCTGTGCACCGTGTAACTCCCCCCAACTCCTCCTACTGACACCCCTCAAATCACACGCTGTGGCAGAGACGCAGAATGTGATACATCTCATTATAATCTGTGCACCATGTAACTCCCCCCAACTCCTCCTACTGACACCCCTCAAATCACACGCTGGGGCAGAGACGCAGAATGTGATACATCTCATTAGAATCTGTGCACCATGTAACTCCCCCCAACTCCTCCTACTGACACCCCTCAAATCACACGCTGGGGCATATGGGGCAAAATGCTGTAAAACATAGGGGCAGGGTGAAAATGCCCGAGATTTGTTCCAAAACTGCCTTGATACCGACCACTTAAAGTGTCTGCATGTCCACGTGTCCTGCTAAAAGATGGGATTTAGGAGATCGAGTCGTGGGAAGTTGATTCCCCTTTATCCTTCCTTATGTGCTTTGCTGGTATTTAGATGTGGGACACCGAAATAAGACCTACATTTCTCCAATGGCTTACTGGAGAAGAGAGTAAATAAAACCTATTCAATGCGAATGAGCAAACTTTTCACGCATCCCTAGTACCAAGTCCATCAGCTCGATACAGAAGTACATAGAGCCCACACTGACTGCAGCCCAACTTAAACCAATGTACTGGACCACTCTGCCCCTCATATTGGATGCAGGAGTCCTGGGGACATTTGATCAGATAAGGAGTGTTAGGAGTTGGTCTTCTGTGTTGCATACTTCACCATTAATCCTCCCCTGATTGGAGGTAATTTGCAGTTAGCTTGACTGGACCCTTCAGCAGCTGTTGAATAAGGTCCGTGGGGGGCTGGAAAGTTTAATTAGATCCTTATGTCTAGCTTCTAATGTCTTCAATCACCAGGGTTTGGGGACCTGCAGAGCCAGCAGTACTGTGGCATTCCGAAACCTAGCTGTGTTCCTACAGCTTAACCCTGCAGCTACAATACTCAGCTCTCAGCTTAAAGGGGCAATCAAAGCAATATTCTACTTCTGTTATTTATTTTTTCAAATAAATCAGTTCTGTAGTATTAGATGCTACTTACTACATTCTTTTTTTTAAATTCAACTCTTGATGGCATTTTTAATGAGTTTTAATAAACCGAGCATCCTTTGATTTCTATAGCAGGCGTTATCCCACCTCCCCAGCAGTGCAAGATCTTTGTAACACTTTCCTGTTTGTGATCATTTGTTGCCAATGTTCCCAGCAGTTAGAGCTGCAAATGGTAACAATAGATAATGTTACCTTAGTAATATAAGGATACATTGTAGCTGCTGAGTTACACTGGCTGAAGGACTGATTGAAACTGAAAGGCGGCCATTAAGTAAACCCGGGGAAGCAGGATCTGTGCTGGTCAATTATGGGAGAACCAAATCGATCGTCAGCTTAGGTAATTAGTTTTCAATAAAGGTAATGAAAGGCGGCGTATATTAAAACAAAATATATATATATATATATATTTTTTTTTTAAAGTGCCGCTTGGATTGCCTCATTAACTGGTTGACAGAAATATTTACAATGTATTGATGCTCTAAAGCAAGAAAGGGTTAAAAAAACACTCGCCACAAATATGCACTTGCCTTATATTCACCATTGGTGTGCGTTCCCCAATATAAACCACACATGTAGAATGCCTAAATGCACACCTTATATATAGGTTGTCATAATACCCCAATACACATCAAAGTAATAGAATTTCTTAATACTGGGATTCTCAACTGCAGCCCTCAAGATCCCCCCCCCCCCAACAGGTCAGGTTTTAAGGATATCCCTGCTGCAGCATAGGTGGGTCAATCAGTGGCACAGTTGAAGAGCCTGCTTCAGCACAGGTGACTCAAGCCATGGCTCAAAGACTAAGCCACTGATTGAGCCACCTGTGCTGAAGCAGGGATATCCTGAAAACCTGACCTATTGGTGGGTCTTGAGGACTATAGTTGAGAACCCCCGTCTTAATACAGGGGGTGCGCAAACTGGGGGGCGCAAGACTTTTGGGGGGGGGGGGCGCGGCTCACTTACCCGGCTTCAATCCATGCTTCTCCATGGCAACGCGGCATCAAATGATGCTGCAGGGTCACGTGATGTCACTTGACGCCGCATTAAAGGTAACGGGGGGTGGGCGACACAGGGGGAGAGCAGGCAGTGGGGGGGGGGGCACAGGAAGTGTGCGCACCTCTGTTTTAATACATACTGTACCACAGCTATAGGTTCCCCTCACACATTGTAAGTATCTGCAGCAGACACGTAACGTTTTCGGCATGCGTTTCTATATCAGATACTGAACTCAGAAGGAACTGATTCGCTCTGGGGAACAGACAGAACGCACAGTGTGTTCCTGGCTAATCCAATGAGTGTTACATCCCGTCAGGCGTCAGCCATTCTAATCCATATCATACAAGTCCTGTTACTTTGTAACCAACATAATTGCCATCTCATTTCAGAGACATTGCCCTACTAAGTGTTGTGAGGCCCTCCGGGGGGGCAGTGAAGAGGTTAATGCAGAGGTTCTAACGACCCTCCAACAGATCAGTTTTAAAGGGTATCCCTGCTTCAGCACAGGTGGCTCTATCAGTGCTCAGTCGAAGACTTTGTTAGACAGATGGGGAGCCGTCACAGGTCAGATTTGATGGAGAGACTGGTGCTAGATGAAAAGATCATACAACAAATAAATCTTGGATCCCCCTGGTACTGACCGGCTTAAACGGTACCATTACCAACACAGAATTCTATTAAACTGTTCTCCTTACGTACAATCATCAGAAATGTGCAGTTCCTATTGGGGTGTATATATTAACATAGAGAAAAGTGTGTTTAGACGCACACTGCTCTGGTTTTTGGAGCAGTAAGGACAGCTTCTTACATCTGATAATTTTACACTTACGTGCCGTAAGATATGGAGAATTGTAACTCCCCCCAACTCCTCCTACTGACACCCCTCAAATCACACGCTGGGACAGAGAGAAACAGAATGTGATACATCTCATTATAATCTGTGCCCCATGTAACTCTCCCCAACTCCTCCTACTGACACCCCTCAAATCACACGCTGGGACAGAGACGCAGAATGTGATACATCTCATTATAATCTGTGCACCATGTAACTCCCCCAACTCCTCCTACTGACACCCCTCAAATCACACGCTGGGGCAGAGACGCAGAATGTGATACATCTCATTATAATCTGTGCACCATGTAACTCCCCCAACTCCTCCTACTGACACCCTTCAAATCGCACGCTGGGACAGAGAGACACAGAATGTGATACATCTCATTATTATCTGTGCACCATGTATCTCTCCCCAACTCCTCCTACTGACACCCCTCAAATCACACGCTGGGGCAGAGAGACGCAGAATGTGATTAAACTCATTATAATCTGTGCACCATGTAACTCTTCCCAATTCCTCCTACTGACACCCCTCAAATCACACGCTGGGGCAGAGACCCAGAATGTGATACATCTCATTATAATTTGTGCACCACATAACTCCCCCCAAATCCTCCTAATGACACCCCTCAAATCATACGCTGGGGCAGAGACGCAGAATGTGATAGATCTCATTATAATCTGTGCACCATGTAACTCCCCCCAACTCCTCCTACTGACACCCCTCAAATCACACGCTGGGGCAGAGACGCAGAATGTGATACATCTCATTATAATCTGTGCACCATGTAACTCCCCCCAACTCCTCCTACTGACACCCCTCAAATCACACGCTGGGGCAGAGAGACACAGAATGTGATACATCTCATTATAATCTGTGCACCATGTAACTCCCCCAACTCCTCCTACTGACACCCCTCAAATCACACGCTGGGGCAGAGACGCAGAATGTGATATATCTCATTATAATCTGTGCACTATGTAACTCCTCCCAACTCCTCCTACTGGCACCCCTCAAATCACACGCTGGGGCAGAGACGCAGAATGTGATACATCTCATTATAATCTGTGCACCATGTAACTCTCCCCAACTCCTCCTACTGACACCCCTCAAATCACACGCTGGGGCAGAGACGTAGAATGTGATACATCTCATTTGTAATCTGTGCACCCTGTAACTCCCCCCAACTCCTCCTACTGACACCCCTCAAATCACACGCTGGGGCAGACGCAGAATGTGATACATCTCATTGTAATCTGTGCACCATGTTACTCCCCCAACTCCTCCTACTGACACCCCTCAAATAAAACGCTGGGTCAGAGACGCAGAATGTGATACATCTCATTATAATCTGTGCACCATGTAACTCCCCCCAACTCCTCCTACTGACTCCCCTCAAATCACACGCTGGGGCAGAGAGACGCAGAATGTGATACATCTCATTATAATCTGTGCCCCATGTAACTCTCCCCAACTCCTCCTACTGACACCCCTCATATAACACGCTGGGGCAGAAACGCAGAATGTGATACATCTCATTATAATCTGTGCACCGTGTAACTCCCCCAACTCCTCCTACTGACTCCCCTCAAATCACACGCTGGGGCAGAGACGCAGAATGTGATACATCTCATTATAATCTGTGCACCATGTAACTCACCCAACTCCTCCTACTGACACCCCTCAAATCACACGCTGGGGCAGAGACGCAGAATGTGATACATCTCATTATAATCTGTGCACCATGTAACTCCCCCCAACTCCTCCTACTGACACCCCTCAAATCACACACTGGGACAGAGACGCAGAATGTGATACATCTCATTATAATCTGTGCACCATGTAACTCCCCCAACTCCTCCTACTGACACCCCTCAAATCATACGCTGGGGCAGAGACGCAGAATGTGATACATCTCATTATAATCTGTGCACCATGTAACTCCCCCCAACTCCTCCTACTGACACCCCTCAAATCACACGATGGGGCAGAGAGATGCAGAATGTGATACATCTCATTATAATCTGTGCACCATGTAACTCCCCCAACTCCTCCTACTGACACCCCTCAAATCACACGCTGGGGCAGAGAGACGCAGAATGTGATACATCTCATTATAATCTGTGCCCCATGTAACTCTCCCCAACTCCTCCTACTGACACCCCTCATATAACACGCTGGGGCAGAAACGCAGAATGTGATACATCTCATTATAATCTGTGCCCCATGTAACTCTCCCCAACTCCTCCTACTGACACCCCTCAAATCACACGCTGGGGCAGAATTGGAACAACATGTTTGATACATTGGTGCAGGGTGAAAATTCCCTGGATTTGCTCCAAAATTGCGTTGACTCACCTACCCTAATATATGTTAGAGATGGGGAGGGTAATCTTTTCCCCCTGCACCCCCCTGCCTGCTTTCCCCCTCTCCTTGCGCCCCCCCCCCCCCCCTCCCCTGGGCTCGGACATTCTGGCGTCATATGACCCCGTGGCGTCATTTGACGACACGCTGCCATGGCGACGCGTCACCAAAGGACATTTGAACCAAGGTAAGAGAGAGTTACAGCGGCCTTCACCTCTTCCCGGCATTTTATTTAAATGCCTTCGGGAAGTGCGCAGGGCCTCTGCAACCCCCGCAGAGAATTTCGTGCCCCCCCCCCCGGAATGCGCCCCCCTGTGGTAGTGCATCACTTCCACACTACGTTCCTTTGCATCAATGAATCAAGGCGTTTGTTTTGACGTCATCTGTGCATACTTTCTATGTAATATTCACCGGTCAGCGCGAGGTGCCACACGCGTAATGTAAGGAGGGATAGGCCTGGCTGTTTATGTCTTCACAGCTGTTTGGACAGAAGCTTCCAGAAACCGGCTTTTTGTTTTTGCTAAGTGGTAATGGTAGTATAAAAGTTCTGGTTTTGGGGAGAACGAGGTGGGAGAGCAAAGGAGGTGGGGGCGGTGGGCGGGGGGGTGGTTTGGATGTCTCAGCTGAGGTCCTCTGCATTTGCTGTCTGGAAGCATCTTCAAAAGGATTGGGCTGCAGTTTGAACGTTCGCAGGCGTAACGGCGTGCACATTACAGACCGGGAGGCTTGGGAGTCATGAGATGGTCTCGTTATGCTCGTCTAGCTCCATGTCGCCGGCTTTCTTTGGCAAGGGCTTACGGCTAAAAGAGGCTTAACTGTCAGAGGGAGGCAGAGTTCATTTGTAATGTACGATTGGTGCCCGGGGAGTATGAAGCCAGGAGTGTGTGCTGGTGTGGTGTTAACCCGTTGTAACGCTCGCAAGGTCAGCAGCGTATGGGAAACCAATACAACAATACATTTTCCCTAGCTGCAGAGGCGCCAAAAACCCACGGAAGTAAAAAAGACACAATACACATTTTCATTGGGTGACATTAAAGATGGCTGCCTCCGTGCTGCTTTCATAATTATTTTATTTATTTATAAAATGTTTTACCAGGAAATAATACAGTTACCGCTCGTTTTCAAGTATGTCCCGGGCACAGAGTTATGATGACAGATACATGGTTACAAGTACATAGTTACATTAAGTGAGCAGTGTTATACATTATATACAAGACATCATTGCATGCACAGTTAGAGATAATTGTGTCCACTTTGCAAATATTATATCTCTGAAAAGGATGAGTACTTTAGGATTTCAAAACCAGGAAGGCATCTGTGACATTAAAGGCGATTTGATGTGAAACAGGCGTCAATGTTCAATCCAGGTGCTTGTTCGTTCAGCACTCAAAAGGTTGATATATTTCAGGAGGAAATGTCTGACATCACACAAAGTGTGTTCGTAACAGTTGGCAACGGCGCGATTGTTCCACACGCACAGGGAGCCAGGACTTGCATTACACATGTCGTGTAAACCAGAACGGTTCTAACCGTAATTACAGCTCGGAGATAATGCTGTGATTTGAGCCCTGGGAAGATGGAAGGCGGGGGTATTGCGTCTGTTAGGCAGAGCCTCTTCTCAGGGGGTATATACTGAAATCAAGCCTCCAGTGGGAATATTCTACACGGTTTACGGTTTGGCCAACACGAGGGAATGTCTGGAGCCAAGAGGCTTGGGGATGTTATTGATGATGTAATGACAAAGCAGACGGGAAGACGAAAGGTTTTGGCTTTGTGGTCTCCATTCTGAATCTCTCCGCCGTAACTCAGCTGCTTCTTGTGATCCACAATAAGTGATCTCCCCAAACAATGAAGAATAACAGGACAGAGGGATCCCAGTGACTCATCGCCAAAAGAGAGGCTAGTACCTTCTATTGAAATCAACCGATAGTCGTTATTAGTATTTTTATTTATTTGTAAAGCGCCACCATAGTCCGCCGCGCGGTACAATGGGGGGGGGGGGGGGGGTACAGGGACTTGATAATTACATAAAAACAGTTACATACAAATAAGGACAGACGTGCACACACAGATACAAAGAGGTAATGAGGACCCTGATCCGGAGAGCTTGCACTCTACAGGGAGTGATGGACAATGGTGAAACAAAAGGTAAAGTGGCTGCTCAACTTGGGATGGAGTATATATCAGGATAGAGTATGGTCCAGCCGCACAGCTGGTCCCAATAAGGTTTGGGGGTGCGGATGTTGAGGGGTGTTAGGGTGGAGTTTGGTCTAGCTGCACAGCTGGTCCCATTAAGGTTGTGAGGGGGGGGTGAATGTTGGGGGGCGGTAGGGTGGAGTTTGGTCTGGCCACACAGATGGTACCAATAGGATTGGCGGGGAGGATGTTAGATGTGTAATAGAAAGACTTCCCTGAAAAGGTGAGTTTTCAGGGAGTTTTTAAATGACTAAGCTGTGGGAAGCTTCTGATGGTGCTTGGTAGGGATGTCCCGAGGGAGGAGGTACCACGGGAGAAGTCTTGTCGGTGGGAGTGAGAGATGGTGGTAAGGTGGATTTCGTAGGCAGAGCGTAGGGGGCGTTTAAGTATATATATATATCTGAGAATGAGGGCGGAGATGCGTCCTTAAGAGCTTTGTAAGTCGGAGCTAGGGTTTTATATTTGATTCTGGGGGATATGGAAAGCCAGTGTCGGGATTGGCACAGTGGAGCAGCAGAAGTGGAGCGGTGAGTGAGGTGGAGGGGTCTGGCAGCAGCATTTTGGATGGATCGGAGATGGGACAGGCAGATAAGGGCAATGCCAACAAGGAGGTTACAAGCTTTCAAGTCTCATGTGGTTCCTCATTAGGTGTCTTGAGCCTTCCAACCAGAGAAAGAGAACCTGTGAGGTTCGAAAGCCTGGAACTTATCAGCCAACATGACATGTATCCATCGTTGTTCTACTACATGGAAGAAAGGACCAACACGGACAACCACCCTTCTGTCTCCAAGTGTTAAAGAGCGACTGGCAGAGAACTGCTGCTTTTCTATTCTATATATCAAGTCTTGGAGAAAAGGGAATTGGCTAACAGGCTGGGATACTTTTTAATGGACCAGCAGGAGAGGTCTTTATAGACATGGTCCGTACACAAGCGTTGATAAAAGCTGGTCTACAGATATCTATGGAGAATCCTCATGTTTTTTGCTTTATAGGAGCCGTTAGGGGAGGAGTTATAGGGAGTGGGTATAGGAGCAGTTAGGGGAGACGTTATCGTGAGCGGTTATAGGAACGTTTAGGGGAGGAGTTATAGGGAGTGGTTATAGGAGCAGGTAGGCGAGGAGTTATAGGGTGTGTGTGTGTGTGTGTGTGTGTGTGTGTGTGATACGTGTGTGTGATACGTGTGTAAGACTCTGGACCAGTTAAGATATCTCACTTTTACACCTCCCTGGGTAGCTTTCACATTCCACTCGTACAGTTTTCCCCCTAGAAATTCCTGCTACGTCTAAAAGTTATACAGTAGTTCCATTAAAAAAACAAAAGAGTTGATGGGATTTGAACATAACGAGAACACAGTGGCACAGGGACTTGAAGTAGGAAAGTCCAAATTCAATATCCCAGGCTTCCTAGGTAGATTGCTCTTTTGGGTGGGACTCTGGACAATAACCTGAGAGAGCTGGTTACACAGTAGCCAGATCGGGTCAGGGCCCGCCAACAGGGGGGACCACCAGGACAACCTAAAAGGGCCCAGCAGCAGAGGGAGGAATGACCAGCATAACTCTGGTAAGTACCCTCTCCCACCCATCACTGCTGAAGTGACCTTAAGCCCCCAGTGGCAGAGGAGGGGCACGACAGGCATAACCCTGAAGTCCAGTCCTACTTTGGTATATACAGCCCTTAGCACCCCTGCTGAAGAGACAGTAGCCCCCTCAGTTCGTCAGACCTTCATCACCCCCCCTCCCCAGGCCGGCGCCCAGGCAGAATCACCAGGAATACTTACTTAGGCTGTTCTTTATTGTGCAGAACAGGAACAAAGAGTGGACAAGCACTGTCCCATGTCCCAAAGAGGACAACAGGGAGCCAAGGTTTGGTGGCACTTCAACCTCCTTGTGGGGAATCGTCTCTGCTCATACTGTAGACTGGAATATTCCATGCTACATAACTATTCTGACAATATGCTGGTGGAAGTGGTTACAGAATGGGACACCAGAAGTCAATCCCTGGAATGTCACACCGCCCTAATATGTATGGGACACCTAAAATGTGACCTGCTCTCTTTGGTGACTAGATGGGAGCAGCACAGTTTCGAGGAAGAGAGTGAGAAATCCACTTCAGAGAGCAGTACCATCACCACTAGGTTAGCTAGGTCAGAGAATTGTTAGAGTTAATAACAGTAAGGTCATGGGTTTGGTCACCACACTGGCTAGTTACTTGGTACAAGGAGAGACCTATTTAGGAAGTCCACTGATTGAGCCACCTGTGCTGAAGCAGGGATATCCTGAAAACATAACCTTTTGGGGGTGGGGGGGGGCTTGAGGACTGAAGTTGGGCACCCCCGCCTTAGGCGATACTGTTTGAGGACCTAGAGAGCATTTACCTTCCATTAGTGAGGCCCCTGACCAATCTGTCACAAAGAGGGTCTCCTGAAGAAATCCTAAGGGAAGAAACGCGTAGAGTGAAGGTGATTCACAGCCAGCCCGCCAAACCGGAACTCCCGAAGTCTCACTGACGTCACATCCGCCCTGCTGGAACGCAGGAGTGAGACGCACGCCGAGAAGAGGGAAGGAAAAACTGCACCAAGACACCAGAGGCGAGATCCATTGCGTATCTAAATGCTTTTAAATAGCATACATCATGTGAGTGTATTGTTATATTTTTAACCACTTGAATACAGTTTTTAAACAGATCGCGCTATGTTGGCTTTTCTGTGTTTAACCATTTAAGGAATACATTCCCACACCGAGGTTCCAGCCAGTTTATCATCACTGCAGACATATACCCAAAGATACCTTTACGTACACAGTATCATCCTCACACTTGTGAGTATAAATAACAGCAGACTTAAAGAAGAATACACACTTATTTGTCACAATACTGCACCATCAGTTTTATTTTTTTATATCTCCACATGTTTGCGCTTCCCTTTGATCACCACGTCGCCACAGAGAGGGTCTTGCCTGCTGCTCATTCTTTGCCAAGCATTTAAGACACTGATTCAGCTCCAGCAGCTGTTCTAAGCTCCCTCCCCAGTGAGAGAATTCAGGTATTAACATCCCAGCAGACAGAGATGTTCAGACAGCAGACCTTAAAAGGTGCATCCTCGCCCCTGTTGAATGTGACAGCATCATTTAGTATGAGACCACCCTGAGCTGCGGGCCCGCGCCAGCCGGGAAGGTGTTAACAAGAACGCCCTCTTATTACTCAAACGGATGTGGGAAAGTTCCCTACAACTGTAGCCCGGGATCCTTCGAAACCTTTAAATCCCAGATGGTACCAAGAATAAACAGATCGTCTCAAACAACTGGTGGGGGAATCCCAGATCTGGGAGTTTGTCAGTAACACCCAGGGCTAAATCCCTGTGCATGATTCACTTCAGCCACCTGCCAAGAGACTGCATGCAGCTGTATGGGACTAGCTCCCTTCTAATTCATTCTCTAGACAAGCCGGGGGAAACAGGGGATCAGCCAGCGAATTCTGCTGAGACAACCCAGCCCTGGGACTTCAAAGGGGTCGGGGGCCGCTACAATGAAATGATATTAGGAAAGTAATAACTGGACTGCTGGTTTATTAGCAGAATAGGGGAAGGGGGTAAGAGGGTGAGAAGGGCAGGAAGAGGTGTTACCACATGTTATTTGGGGTCCCTGGCTATATGTAAGGTCCCTTTTCTCAGAGCTTTACATGGAAAAGGTGGAATTTGGAGTCTTGATTCAAGAAGATTTCTGCAAAGTCATAGAGTCCCTTGTTGCCACAATGTGCCCACCCCCCACCCCCACGCCCAACATGTCAGGTTTTCAGGATATCTCTGCTTCAGCACAGGTAGCTCAATCAGTCCCTTCTTCAGCACAGGGGGCTCAGAGGCTTAGTCTTTGACTGAGACACCTGTGCTGAAGCTGGGAAACCCTGACATGTTTTGGTAGTATGGTTTTTGGAAAACATTTTGTCCTCAAATGAGTGATAAAAAGACAGAGACGTCCAATGAGACGAAGAGATGTCTAATCAGAGAGAGAGACGTCCAATGAGCTTAAGAGACTTCCAATGAGACGTTCAATGAGACGAAGAGACGTCCAATGAGATGAAGAGATGTCCAATGAGAGAGAGACGTCCAATTAGACGTCCAATGAGAGAGAGACGTCCAATGAGAGAGAGATGTCCAATGAGACGAAGAGACGTCCAATGAGACGAAGAGACGTCCAATGAGAGAGAGACGCCCAATGAGAGAGAGACGCCCAATGAGAAAGAGACGCCAAATGAGAGAGAGATGCCCAATGAGAGAGAGACGCCCAATGAGAGAGAGACGCCCAATGCAAGAGAAATGCCCAATGAAAGAGACGCCCAATGAAAGAGACGCCCAATGAAAGAGACGCCCAATGAAAGAGACGCCCAATGAAAGAGCGACGTCCAATGAGACGAAGAGACGTCCAATGAGAGAGAGACATCCAATGAGAAAGAGATGTCCAATGAGAGAGACGTCCAATGTGACAAAGATCTCCAAAGACTCCAAAGAGACGAAGAGACGTCCAATGGGACCGAGAGCCGTCCAATTGGACCGAGAGACTTCCAATTAGATGAAGAGACATCTAATGGGATGAAGAAACTGCCAATATGAGAGAACAAAAGCAAGAGAGAGATAGACTTCCATGGGAAAATAAGAGAGTGAGAGAGATTATTTTAATGAGAAAAGGAGAGAGAATTCCAATGAGAGGGAGAGAGAGAGAGAGAGAGAGAGAGAGAGAGAGAGAGAGAGAGAGAGAGAGAGAGACTTCCAATGAGAGAGAGAGACTTCCAATGAGAGAGAGAGACTTCCAATGAGAGAGAGAGACTTCCAAAGAGAGAGAGAGACTTCCAATGAGAGAGAGAGAGACTTCCAATGAGAGAGAAACTTCCAATGAGAGAGAGAGACTTCCAACGAGAGAGAGAAAGACTTCCAATGAGAGAGAGAGACTTCCAATGAGAGAGAGACTTCCAATGAGAGAGAGACTTCCAATGAGAGAGAGAGACTTCTAATGAGAGAGAGAGACACTTCCAATGAGAGAGAGAGAGAGAGACACTTCCAATGAATGAGAGAGATTTCCAATGAGAGAGAGAGAGACTTCCAATGAGAGAGAGAGAGACTTCCAATGAGAGAGAGAGACTTCCAATGAGAGAGAGAGACTTCCAATGAGAGAGAGACTTCCAATGAGAGAGAGAGAGACTTCCAATGAGAGAGAGACTTCCAATGAGAGAGAGAGAGAGAGACTTCCAGAGAGAGAGAGACTTCCAATGAGAGAGAGACTTCTAATGAGAGAAAGAGAGACTTCCAATGAGAGAGAGACTTCCAATGAGAGAGACTTCCAATGAGAGAGAGAGACTTCCAATGAGAGAGACTTCCAATGAGAGAGGGAGAGAGACTTCCAAT
Source organism: Ascaphus truei (assembly GCA_036426205.1). Taxonomy (NCBI): domain Eukaryota; kingdom Metazoa; phylum Chordata; class Amphibia; order Anura; family Ascaphidae; genus Ascaphus; species Ascaphus truei. The sequence continues at coordinate 16,117 of WSYH01002635.1, read as the reverse complement.
GAGAGAGAGACAGACAGACAGACAGACAGAGAGACACACAGAGACAGAGAGAGAGAGACAGAGGTGAATTCACCCTTCAGTTTACGAGAGGGGAAAAGACTCCCGGAAATGACACTAAGTACATTTTAAAGTCTGTATGTTGCTACCATGTTGATGTTTACACCTGGCGGTGTGATCCCCGAATCCTTTCCCCTCTCTGCAGCCTCACTCTGATCTCCAGCACCCTCCGCACTGGCCTTTTTATAGGCCCATAAGATCCGTTATCGCTTGTTGACTCACTCGGAAGCGCTTTCATCAATGTTTGTTTTGCAAATACTTGAACCTCGGCAGATAACACCCAGGCAGGGATGAAAAGACTTTGGGGCAACAGAGGCCTCAAGACACTCGTAAATGAAACGTTTTCTTTGCCCTTGTTTAACCCCTTGAGGGGAGGCGAAGAGAGGACACCTGTATTTTAACACCTTAATTCCCGGGCGAAGGAGAGGAACACACTCAGGAGCGTGTTAGAGCGTCATAGACTGTGGCCACGTGGGATTTCTCTTACATTGCGTTGTATATACGTCCCAATATTGTATTTGTGCCTGATCTAGTCTGAGTAGCGTCGCAGAGGGAAGTGGGGTCCCCATTTCTCCTGATGTACCCTCAGGAGCGGAAGGAGAAAGAACCTTTGAAGTGGGGGGAACCAGTTCGAGCCTCAGCGTCAGCTCTCCTCGTGACCTTGGGCAAATGACTATCTCCCTGCGCTCCGGGCACTCAAAAGTGAGGCTGTAACGTGGTTCTTCAGGGCAGCATGTACAGCGCATCGTACACCGTCAGCACCATGTATATCAAACTATTATTATTATTTCAAAAGTTAATCAGTGGGGCATTTAACTCCTTCACTGCTTCACATGTCTGGCAGAGACAGCGTAAAGTTTGCCATATAAATGCCTTTACACTACACATTTTAAAGCCTTGCATCGGTCAAGAAAGCAGCGGAAAACCATGAAAACAGTTCATTTCACACCAAATATCTATCATTAAATAGTTAAGGCGCGAAAGTGAAAAGATAGGAAGCAATATATTGCTAGACAACAATTTCTAATAACATAAAGCAATATTATATAGTCACTTACAATACCAAAGCCATTAACAGTTAGACATCTAAGCCACGCAGCCACCTCTGGAGTGGAATCTGCTGAAGGATAACGGGCAACTGAGGCACAGGGAGATAAAATGGCCGGCACCTTAACCATTATACCACACCTCCTCTTTTGTGAGACAAGGCCAGGGAGCTATAAATACCCTCCTGTCCTGCGCATGGGCCATGCCCACTTATGCTGGACACAAACCATCCGCTTGGAAACAACACAACAGTTTGCCAACATCTGCAGGCCTCACATGGAGGACTGGCCTCCTGGGAGGGTGTTATTGCCTACAGAAGGTTGCAATCAGGAGCGGAGATGCCCATGGTCACGGGTCAGGGGAAGGGGCAGTCCCCCCCCCCAAGCTTCTCCTGCTGTCCTGGTGTCCTGTCACAGGGTCTGCGGGGCAGGCAAAGCAAACAAAGTGGAAAGCCCCAATCACAAACAGACTCTGACCTTCTCTGGCCTGGGTGATCAAAACTTCCTGTGCCTTTACTGGCATGGGGGCTGCAATAGTATAGTAGGAGGGGGGGGGGTGAGTTAATCAGGATATTTACAGAGGGGGGGGAGAAGATGACAGTCAGGGTGGATGGAATGCAGGAATTCTGCAAGAGTGACCAGCCCTCCAGAGAAAGCTACAAGTAGCAGTTGCTGGTAATGTGTCTGACAAACGAGATCAGGGTGGGATTCCTGTGACTGATGGATCGGTTAATCAGTCAGTCATTCCGACAGGAGGGGTTACAATCACTGTGACAGGGCCCAAGGTACCAAAAGATGACATCTTAATGGAATCGACTCTGACAACAGCGAGGGACCTGGGGAGCCACAGGGAAGGAGCGAGGCTGTCTGCTAGCCAGGGAGAATAACTGGAAGGGGCGTAGTCTGACTTGTACTCTCCCTAGAAATAAGAGGAAGCCTTCTGATGAGATGGAGTGAGTGCCCACCTGAGAGAGAGCGTGCCTACCTGAGAGAGAGAGAGAGTGCACACCTGAGAGAGAGAGAGTGCACACCTGAGAGAGAGAGAGTGCCCAACTGAGAGAGCACACCTGAGAGTGTGCATACGAGAGTGCGCATATGAGAGAGGGAGAGAGTGCATACAAGAGAGAGAGAGCACATACCAGAGAGAGAGAAAGTGCAAACAAGAGAAAGAGAGCACATATGAGAGAGAGAGCGCATACAAGAGAGAGAGAGAGAGAGCGCATATGAGAGAGAGAGTGCATACGAGAGAGAGCATATGAGAGAGCGCATACAAGAGAGAGAGAGAACACATATGAGAGAGAGGGAGAGGGTGCATACAAGAGAGCACATACGAGAGAGAGAGAGCACGCGCATACGAGAGAGCACACGAGAGAGAGAGCATACGTGAGAGAGAACAAGAGAGGGAGCACAGGAGAACGAGAGCTTAGAGAGCGCGCGAGATGCTTTACCAGATGTCTTGGGTTTTACCCCCGAGGAAAGAATCCTGTACCGATTGTAAAGTTACAGGGGTCTGGGCAGCATTATCACGCAGTTCTCAGAATGGCAGCCATTTTAAAAGCCCTCAATAATAATACATCACAAAAATTCGTAAAACAGAAAAGTATTGATTATGACAAATAATATGATCAAAAGAACACACATATACATATCTATATATCTATATATATATACACACAGACGTGGAACTGCACATTTAACTCTTCTAGCCACTTCTACAACCATAACGACTCAGCACTAAAGGGTTAAAGACATTTGGCGGGAAACACTGTCAGTCAAGTGGAAATCAAGGGCCCATTAAATAGTTAATATGTAACCATGGATCTTAGTATTTAGCCGCCTATAGTATCATGCTAGATTATAAACCCAGGTGTGATTACCATAACTTGAACTTGAAGCCAAGTGCTTACTTCCAAAGATATTCTAAAAAAAACCCTATAAAAACAGTTCATAGGTTCACCGCCACGCCCCAAACTGCGCACATAACTGGTGTAAGGCCCGGGCCACGGTGCCTTCGCCCGCGCTGAGGCGCGCGGGGGCTGTGGGAAAGCGGGTGCTTTCCCTGGCCATGTTCGATTGGCTGTGGGGGGCGTTCCTAGGGGCGTCACGGAGCAGGTTCACCCTCATTGGCTGAAACCGCTCACGTGACCGCGCGTGTCGCGCCAAGAAATCAGTTTAAACTGATTTCTTGCGCAACGCGCGCCCCCCTCCTGCCTCCGCCCGCACGGTCTATGGGCGCGATCACTGCCTTAAAGCAATCTGATCGCGCCCCGTGCAGACGCCTCCGCGCGGTCTCCCACACCATGGACTCAGCCTAACTCATTCTGAGGGAGGCGCACTCACGGAGTGCCGCCTGGCTCATTTATAGGTTCAATTCCCTCAGCATATGGATTTTGGTTATTTGTGAATGATCCCCTCACCGTACTACTGCTTGGACAGGAAAGCATGATTACAACCTGCAGCTACAGTGAGTAGATGCACCTTTCACTGTCCCCCTAGAAAAGGAATTCCTTTTTACCTTCTCCCCACAAATGTTACCTGCCAGTTATTTTATACCCTCTGAAATAAAAGTTACAGGAAATAGCCGGACTCCGTGCGCATTTAAAGGAGACGGGTTTAGCTACCTGATCCTACTCACTTGCCACAGTGGGCCAGAATATTTGCCCTTAAAAAAACAACTGCAGTCTTCTCACATACCCTTCTGCAACTACAAAAACGCCTTTTTCTTCACATTTTGCAGCAGTATCAGGGCCGGGGATGCATGGCTGTAAAGAGAGTCGGACTCACTGTTTCAACATTGAGCGCTGGATGGTGCAATTTTTGAAGTGAACCTTCTTTGCTGGCACCTACCAAATGAAAATTTGCCTTGGAGTAAATCGCCTTCATGGTGACGGAAGTGCAGCCGCGGAAGTGACGTCACTGCTGGCAGAAGAGCCCAGTGCACCAGCAGCAGGACACAGAGACCATAACACACCCACCCACCCACACACACACACAGAGACACCACACACACACACACACACACACACACACACACACACACACACACACCCACACACACACACACCACACACACCACACACCACACACACACACACACACACACACACACACACACACACACACACAAACACACACACACACACACACACCACAACACACCACACACACAACACACCTACTACCACACACACACGCTTACCACACACACAACCCATACACACACCACACACACAAACACACTAGACTGACACACACACACGCTGACTCACACACACGCACACACAGACACCACACACACAAACGCTGACACACACACACACACACAAAAGGAATTCACAGTTACTATAAATATAGAACTGCAAATAGCTAAAACACATGTTCTAAGTCACACACTGACGCACACACACACTGACGTGCACACACACAGTGACTTGGACTACGCACACACACACACTGACTGACACACAGACACAGTGATACTGTCATGGAACAGGTATACCCCTGTCTACATTTCTGTTTCACCCCCCCCTTTTTCCTCGCAGCCCTGCTTGTCAGCCTTTTTGTGCCTCTGTATGTGTTTGGCTCTGCACACAAATACAGTGCCATTTCCCCTCACCCAGCGTTGCTGTATTAAAGATGCAACATTATTGACACCATGTTGTAGCTTCCCCAGACACTCTGTGAGTTGCCAGGGCAGCCCCAGCCTTTCTCTCAAATGGGCTAGTCTGCCTTCTCCCCCTCGCCTGCCCACAGATGGTCTGTCCCCCACGACTATCTTACCACCCAGCATTCATTGCCATTTCCTTTCCACCATTTCCCCTGGATTCGTGAATACCTGGCTGTAACCCCTGTAATGGTGCTCCAGGATTATCTTTTCACCTCCCTTTACTACTAAGCACACACAGAGATACCTACACCGCTACACAAGCAACTGTATTTACCTGCTTTCCCCAAAATAAAGTAAGAAAAGAAACAGACCTTGTCGTGCTTGGAAAAGAGGGCCGAGTTGACACTATCTGAGCTAAGTCATCACCACGTGACCCTCTGGCTTCCAGAAGAGTGAAAAGATATTGTGTGCCTTACAGACACTTACAGGAGCTGCTACTCCAGACTCCATGACAATATAGAGCAGCCTCTACAGCAGTACATGCAAGCAGCATACACAGCTATTCAGAGCAGCCTCTACTGCAGACAAAGGAAGCACCTAGCAGCTCAAACTGCACAGCAGCCTTGCAACAAACAGTGCTTCCTACACATACCTAACTGCCTTTTTCTCTGTCTGAGTCAACCCCCTGCACAGCCCTACAGTGAAGAGCCACCTTCCCACCTACCCCTGCGCACGTTCCCACGGCCAGCGCCATCAAGGGCCACGCCGCCGGACACCCGCCAGGACACGGGTCAGAGCCAACGGACACCTGTGAGTACAGCTACCCCTACGCTGCACGCTGCAGGACACCGCTCGGCATCATCTGAGACAGACGCCCATCGCTGACAAGGTAAAAGACCGCACGCCACACGCACTGGCAAAAGGCCTACACACACCTACAGCATGGCAGAACTCAGAGCCTCACCAGACATCACGCAGGAAAGCGATCACTCAGACACAGAGACCGCTGCGCAAGTGCAACAGGCGCGGGCAGGCGCAAGGCCCAAACGGACAGTCACACTGACACAAAAGGCCCGTGAAAAATATGAGACTGACATTGAAGCACACCGCGAAAGGTTAGAGAAGGCCTGGGAGGACACTGGTCGTGAAATATGTAACGTTGCAAGTACTAGTGATCAGGAGAAACAAATTAGGCAAGCTATAGCCCAATTGAGGTCAAGTCACAAACGTTACCAAATGCTGTCACAAACATATCTCGCCTATCTAAAAAGAATTAACACGGAGGAAAGCCTCAGCGAACGTGACCAGCAGGAGGCAACTGACCTGGAGCGTGACGGCTTCGTGCAGACCACTATCACTGAGGCCGAAGACCAGAGAAAAGACCTTTTGCTGGAAACTGCATCACAGCGCTCCAGCACATCCAGACATTCATCAAGGTCAACAAGATCAGCGCAATCTAACGCGTCCAGCGCAAGCACAAACGCTACCAAGGCGCGAGCCACCGCAGAGGCCGCACGTGCCAGGGCCGAATATAGTCGCAGAGAGGCAGCCATAAGAGCAGGAAGAGCGCGCATAGAAGAGGAGGAACAGACAGCTGCCGCTAATGCCGCCGCTAATGCCGCCACTGCTGCCGCTAACGCCACCGCTAATGCCGCCACTGTCGCCGCTAATGCCGCTGCTAACGCCACCGCAACTGCCGCAGCCACTGCGCATAGGAAAGCCGAATTTGATGCGGAACTAGAGGCACTTAATCAAGAGAAGGAAGCCGCCGCCGCTATAGCCCAAGCCGAAGTCCTAGAAGCAGCCGCGCAACAGGACGGCGGGGAGCAACCGTACAGACGGATTGCCTCAGAGGATCCGGCCCGACGCACTGAAGACTACGTAAGGAGCCTCTTCAGTGTAAACACCAGCGCACCATCTCAACACGGAGGGAGTGACACCACAGACACCGAAGACTCGCTAGGACCACGAGGAGAAGATGCTGCTCCATCAATGGCACATGCTGCCTGGGATAGCCACAGCCACAACAGTGATCCACACGCCAGCGCGCAAACGGATGCACCACAACAGGCTCGCAATCCAGGTACACCCACGCGGGAGAAAACAGCCCCTCACACTAGCCAGCAGCCATCACGCGTCCACGCCAAGGAAGAGGCGACCGCACAGACCGTCCCAGCAACTACCTCAGAACGGGACAAACACGCCGATGCCTCAGGTCTGACAGACATAGCCAAGTATATGATCCAGCGCGACCTGGTACAAGCAGGGCTCATCTGCTTCGACGAGCGCCCTGAGAACTACCGGACGTGGAAGTTCACGTTCAAGGACGCAATCGACAGCTTGGACTTCTCAGCAAGGGAAGAGCTCAACCTGTTAGTCAAGTTCCTGGGGAACGATTCCAGAGAGTACGCAAAAAGACTGCGGGCAGCGAAAGCGCATCAACCCCAAGTAGGTCTGGACCTAGTGTGGGAAAGGCTGGAAGAATCCTACGGCAGCCCCGAAGCAGTCGAGGATTCGCTCTTCAAAAGAGTCGAAAGCTTCCCCAAGATCACAACTAAAGACTACTCGAAGTTACGAGATCTTGGAGACCTGCTGCAAGAACTGGAGTTCGCAAGGAAAGACCATTCCTTAATAGGTCTCAACGTCCTAGACTCAGCTCGTGGAGTGAGACCCATCCTGGAGAAGCTACCCTTCAACCTCCAAGAAAAATGGATCTCACAAGGCTCCAAATACAAAAGGGAGAAGCAAGTCGTCTACCCCCCATTCTCCGTTTTCTTGAGCTTCATTCGCGAAGCAGCAAGGACGAGGAACGACCCCAGCTTCTTCTTAGGTGCGCAAACCACATACAGTGCAAGCAGCCTGAGGAACGAGAGACCAGCGACGAGATATGGTAACCCCCAAACACCCATCTCGACCCGCAGGACGGACATGCCTCCCACGACCCAAACTACTCCCGATCAGTCGGTCGCCGGAGACGAGGAACCAAGGGACCCAAACAGGGAATGTCCCAGTAGCTTCCCCAGACACTCCTGTGAGTTGCCATGGCAGCCCCAGCCTCTCTCTCAAATGGGCTAGTCTGCCTTCTCCCCCTCTGCTCTGCCCACAGATGGTCTGTCCCCAGACTATCTTACCACCCAGCATACATTGCCATTTCCTTTCCACCATTTTCCCTGGACTCGTGAGTACCTTGCTGTAACCCCTGTAATGGTGCTCCAGGATTATCTTTTCACCTCCCTTTACTACTAAGCACACACACAGATATTTAGACCTACACCTCTACACAAGAGACTGTTTTTTCCCTGCTTTCCCCAAAATAAAGTAAGAAAAGAAACAGACCTTGTCGTGCTTGGAAAAGAGGGCCGAGTTGACACTATCTGAGCTAAGTCATCACCACGTGACCCTCTGGCTTCCAGAATAGATACACACACACACACACACACACAGTGACGCACACACACACACAGACACACAAAGTGACTTGGACTACGCACACACACACACACACTGACTGACTGACACACACACTGACTGACACACACGCACACACATTGACTGACACCCAAACACAGTGATACATACACACACACAGTGACGCACACACACACACACAGACACACACACAAGGAAGTCACAGGTACTATAAATATAGAAGTGCAAATAGATAAAAACACGTGTTCTAAGTCAAACTTCTTTGCGTTTTGGCACGGAAATTGTGTTTTGATTTTTAATTAAAAACATCACCATCACAAATACAATTTCTGTGACCAAACAGTGACAAAAAACAAAGAAGTTTCACTTGAAATGCGCGTGCTCGGCACACACACACACACACTTTCATTCTCTCAATGTTGCGAGGGGTTAACCTGAAATGTTACTGTAACGACCTGCTTTGAGATTGACAGGTGTCTGCAGCGAACCTGTTGTAGGACCTGTCAATCAAAATGATCTCATTCCTTTTTTTTACATAACCCCAGACCCGACCCATCGCTGCTATAACCGGATAGTCTGAGGCTGCTGCCTTAGCCACACACATGCAGACGTACGGGAGGTCACATCCCTCCCCAAACATAAGTGCGTGTGTTCCTACTCTGCATAGGACAGGGGTAGCCAACTCCGGACTTCAAGAGCTACCAACGGGTCAGGTTTTCAGGGTATTCCTGCTTCAGCAGAGGTGGCTCAATCCATCCCTGCTTCAGCACAGGTGGCTCAGTCTTTGATTGAGCCACCTGTGCTGAAGCAGGGATATCCTGAAAACCTGACCTGTTTGGCAGCTCTTGAGAACTGGAGTTGGCCGCCCGTAACCTAGAACATAGGTAGGCACCATTCCTGCCGTGCTGCTACTTTGTTGGGGTTCTCCTAATGGCGGCTTCCATGTCCCGCGTCCTGTGGGCCAATAAATAGGAAGCCGTGACGTCACCCCTTGTGGCTTCCTATTGGCCCACGTTACGCGGGACATTTAAACCTCGGAGAGATACCGGCACCCACTACAGAGGTAAGTATCTCAGGAAGCAGGGGGTCCCCGGACCTGACATGAACACGTTTCAGCTCCGGAGACCCCCTGCTTTAAACCTGTTTAAAAAACCCAAAAAAAACCCCACATGTAATGCTGCTTTAAATAGAGACGGCAAGGGGAGTGAAAACGGGGTGCCTTACATACCCATTCAGCAAGTATGGAGAGTGCCGGCTTACACCAATTCCAGTATTATTATTTATTTATAACGCCAACATATTCGGTAGCGCAGTACAATCGGGGTTGGAGGAAACAATAAAATAACAAACATACACATACACTGTTGCAGTAGGTAAGGAGGGGCCTGCCCCAAAGAGCTCACACTCTAGGCCTGGGACATAGGGGCCTTGAAGCTCGCTGAGGCGCGCTCCTGCTCTGCCTCGCCTGCTGAAAATGATGCTTTTCCTGTCCTTGCAGGCGAGGCAGTGAGCGCGCTCGCGGGGCGGGGGCGGGCCAGGAGGCGGGGCGGGAGGCGGGGCTAGTCCCCCGCTCCCATTGGACGGGAGCGGTCACGTGACCGCTCCTCCGCTTCCCCGAGCGGCAAATTTCAAAACTGCCTGTCTCTGGAAAGTTTCTCAGCCTCTGCAAGCATCAGCGCGCATGCGGAGGGAGAAACTATAGCCGCGCTGATTACAGATGCAGGGGCTTTGTGCATCTGTTCAGCACGGCTCAGCCCGCCTCAGCGACGCTGATTTTACTATGTCCTAGGCCTAAGGAAGGGTCTTGGGCAGTATCTAGTGCAGGGGCAAGCAACAAATGGGTACAAAATGTTTGGTGGGACGATGCCCTACTGTGCCCCCCTCCCCCTCCCACCACATCCGGTTTAAATAAATAGCTCAGCCTAAACTAAATAACGCCAAAAGTGAACAAGGATAATCAAAAACATTCAAATATCAACAACGGTTTTTTTTATTGAGAAAAGGGGGAAAAAAGGTGAAATCCAAATAAAAAAAAAAAAATAGAGGAAGAAGAAGAGGAAGAGGACGAATGGGAATATAAAATGTATCCATGCGATTCCTGGACTTGCATTTTCAGGTAACAGTTTCTCAAGATTAGCATTGATTTTCGGGGGCGATAACAGAGGCAGACGGCGCCCGCACGAGCGTCCGGCAATATCGATCTGGACTGCTGGTTAACGAAGTTTATTGCCCCCGAAAAAAAACCACCGCATCTAGGGACTAACTTACATTTTATTTTAATTGAATGATTTAACTTCAGTTGTTTTTTTATTTTTCTTTGTTAAAGAAGTGATTAAAATTGGGGTTCATTAGAAAAAACGCACGTTAACATGTCATTGTGACGCGTTTTGAGTCCCATTGGGAGAAATGCGCTATACGTCATCATAACTGTGCTCAGGACATACTTGAAAACGAGAGGTAACGCTCAACGCATTACTTCCTGGTAAAATATTTGATAAATAATTAAATAATATAGCTCCACCCAATGTTCTAGAAGCAGGTTCCTCGGAGTTCTGGCAGAGAGCCTCATTGTGAGTCCTGTAAATTATTCTTAATATTATTATAATGATTATTATTAGTTTCCCCCGTCACGTTTATTTGTAATTGAAAGGATTTCGTTCCTTTCCTTAATATCGACTTTTCATTTGGGCTTCTCCATCACGTGGACCATTCCCAATTCCATCGTGGGCCACCCCTGACCTACCTTGTCCCGAATGTATGTACAGTGAGTTTCCACCGGAAGGCAGCTTGGTAGGACGTCCTGCAAGCCACACATAGCGCGAACGCTCGTATACACCCATAGGGAAACTACTGACAGGTATGCAATGCCTCCCCTAATTACACCAGCAATTTACGGCCTTGGGAAGGGCGTGCAGAACCTGCTTTTAAGCCTCTACGAAGGTGGTGGTGGGGGGGGGGGGGGGTGCAAAGGTGACAGCCGCCCCCAGGCCATGAACATAAGGTAGAGTTTGGTTGGAGTGCATTATGTATTTACAATACAGACATATAGACGTTGACAGAAGATCAGGGTTATGCAGCCAACCTGACGATTTCCCCTACTATCCACAGACAAGACCAGACCATGGATTTTTATTCTCGAACGTGCCTAAGCTCATGTTTCTAGCTCTGCTGGTTAGCTTCTCCGTGCATCAACTACACTTCTAGTAATATAAAAGGGACATGACAAAACGCAGTAGCTGAGGAAGATTTGTTGCATTGCTTCGCTGGGTCGTGGGGAATTCATTCTCTTGGGCCCTGATATGAAAACATCCTTCTAATGATACCCGCCCAAACAGGAGCAATTATTCAGGATCAGAAATGTCACACACACATATGATAGATCAGAAAGTGTCGATCGTTGGGGCAATCAGCCAATGGCTATCGGCAAAATGTACTGTAACAGATGGAGCCAAGCTGACGGGGTCACCTTGTCACCAAGAGAAATGACAATTTCTTCAACTGTCCCCGTAAGTCTTAAAAAAATGTATACATATTTCTGTGCCTGGAGTGTTTGCTTTATTAAGAACCGGTTCCAACCTCCTAAACTGCCCCCCCTCCTGCCCCCATTCTAAGAGTATCACACTTATTTTAAGAACTTGCCCTTTATTTCAGCAATCCCCCCCCCCCGCCAGAAGCCTATATAAATTTAACACCTATAATGGTAGCATCGTGATCATCATTTCCGTAATCCAGGGGTTGCCCACTCCAGTACTCAGGGGCACCCAACAGGTCAGGATTTCAGGATATCCTTGCTTCAGCACAGGCGGCTCAATCAGTGGCCCAGTCAAAGACCGAGCCATCTGTGCTGAAGTGGCGGTCTTCGAAAGCCACCTGTGCTGAAGCAGGGATATCCTGAGAACCTGGCCTGTTGGTGGCCCTTGAGGACTGGCATTGTCCACCCCTGCGCACCAATGTTTTGAGAAAGCAGGACACAGTGGAGACGTTCACTTGGATCTACCAACACGGCTTGTATTATGGTGTTTTATCATCTTCCAGCATCTTCCGTGACTATTATATATAGCTAGGACAGGCCTGCACAACTCCAGTCCTCGAGGGCCGCAAACAGGCCAGGTATGACTGAGCCACTAATTGAGCCAGCTGTGCTGAAGTAGGGATATCCTGAAAACCTGGCCTGTTTGCGGCCCTCGAGGACTGGAGTTGTGCAGGCCTGAGCAAGGAGGAACCCGTACACTCATCTACGTTCGAGAGATTGCTTGACTAGAGAGCACATACCTGCACCTACTACAGTTTGTATCACATGAGTAATATTTTGTGGCGACATAATTCCGCTACTTATGGCGGTCCTCTCTGAGTTTGATACTACAGGGACGCTTACCAACACAGTATCTTCTGTTTACAGGGTATGATAGATACTCTCTATATTGTTTGGAGCATAAATACTATGTTACACACACATATATGTACTGTTTGCATATACCTCGTACGTCCATGCTAGATTTTCTATGAGGAGATACTACCTATACCTGGGTTATTATTGTAAGTGCTACTATTAAGTTATCACCCTCATATATTACCATACCTACCTAGTCAGCATAGCATACAGACCAGGAGATACAGTATCTATAGGGTGTATTCCCATATACCCACTCATTATAGATAACATTATTCTATGACGCATGCACTTCTATATATATATATCTATATATATTTTTTTGAAAACGTATGTTGGCTGAACATCATCAGCAGACGGAATGTTCCGCGGGGAGGGGGGGGGGGAGTGTCAGTGTCCCCCTGCCGTGTATCATGTCACAGTGTCAGTGTCCCCCTGCCGTGTATCATGTCACAGTGTCAGTGTCCCCCTGCAGTTTATCATGTCACAGTGTCCCCCTGCCATGTATTGTGTCACAGTATCCCCCTGCAGTATATCATGTCACTGTCACCTGTCCCCCTGCAGTGTATGATGTCATTGTCACGTGTCCCCCTGCAGTGTATCATGTATGCCCAACTGCAGTATCAGTCACTGTGTCCACCGGGCAGTGTTCCTGTCCGTCACTGTTTTCCCCCGTGACATGATACACGGCAGGGGGACACTGACACTGTGACATGATACAAGGCAGGGGGACACTGTGATACTGTGACATGATACACGGCAAGGGGACACTGTGACACTATACACTGCAGGGGGACACTGACATGATACACTGCAGGGGGACACTGTGATACTGTGACATGATACACGGCAGGGGCACACTGTGACATGATACACTGCAGGAGGACACTGTGACACGGTGACATGATACACTACAGGGGACACAGTGACACGGTGACATGATACACTACAGGGGACACAGTGACACTGTGTCATGATACACTGCAGGGGGTCACTGTGACATGATACACTGCAGGGGACACGGTGACCTGATACACTGCATGGGACACTGTGACACTGTGACATGATACACGGCAGGGGGACACTGCAGGGGACACTGTGACATGATACATTGCAGGGGGTCACTGTGACACTGTGACACGATACACTGCAGGGGGTCACTGTAACACTGTGACATGATAAGCGGGGGAATTTTAAATTCCCCTAAGACCTGCGCTTCCGCAAGCGCGCGGAAGCGCAGGTGAGCCCCTACTAAAGCCGCTCTAATTGCGGCTGTAGGGGCTCAGTGCTGAGCGGGAGCGCGCGTCAGCACGCTTCCGCCAGCAAGCAGCAAAACATGGCCGAGGCCTTAGACTTAGACTGAGCCTCTGATTGAGCCACCTGTGCTGAAGCTGGGATATCCTGAAAACCTGACCTGTTGGGGGTTGGAAGTTATAGGGATTTAGGGGTGGTGTTTTCATTGAAGATGGCATGTTCACGTGGTTGCGTAGCAGACTCTCAGTGTAATGATATATATTATTTACACTTCTTTCTCCTGGACGATGAATTTTCCAATTCTTTGCCAATTTTCCGCCCAGATCTTATTAATGGGAGCGTGGAACCTTTCTGGTTAAAGGGGTTTCCCTATTCGCCCATCGCACAAACCCCCGCAACGGGCAAATGTCCCAAATAATCATCAATTCCTTACAGATATTTCAAGTTACACGATCCGAACAGCGCGGTGATCAGGCGTTCACTTCTGCGTACTTGCAGTAAAAGGGTGCGTGCGGTCACATGACCTCTTCTGGACAATGGCGGAACTCCATTGGTAACTGCCCCGCTGTCTCTTTCTGATCCAGTCCTGGTTTTCCTGTGACTGCTATATTGCCGTAAGACCGGAGGAAAGCCCGGCCTGGATCGCATTATGCTGACCTGCAGTTAATTGGCAGGTGTGATAAAGCGAAGGATTGCAGGACAACCGCGGCCGCTGTAGGGTTAATATATGTACATCCCCTGCATGTCTTTCTGTCGAAAAAACGATTCCAGAAAGGGGTAATCTAGTCAGCTGTCAAAATGTGATGTTTCAAATGTGTTTAGTCATGGGGTGGGCAACTCCAGTCCTCAAGTGTGCGGGGGCGGGCGGGCCAAGGGACCAATGAGATTTCCCCTAGGGACACAGGACATCCAGACAGGCATACAGTGCTTTCACTAATATAGTATAAGATATATATATATATATTTTTTTTTTTACATATTCCAGAGACTATAATAACGGTAAGAAAAATAAAGAAATACCAAGTATTTTATCATCTATTTATTGCAGAACACGAATAGTTATAAAATAATAGGTATTAACAAAATATTAATTAAATAAAAAAAAGTGGTGTTACAATGAGGTTAAAACTCACTACATTTATTCAGTGGATCTGAGCACTTTGGGGAACTTTGCTTTAAATGATGAGAACCCTTACAGTTTTGTTAAAAAAAAATGTAAATGTAACATTGGGTTTAAAGCATAAATATAGTATATACTTTTCTGAGAGCGAGGTCTTTATTTCTTGGGACCCTTCCTTTTCTTGAGATGCTGTGTTGACAGAATCAGGGAAATGTTCCCTTATTTTGTGTAACAGTGTAAATAACAAAGTCACCTGGACAAGTTCATTCATTTCCCTCTGCTGTGTGGGATATGACTAAAAACTAGGTCCCCGGGAGGCCAGGCGGCTTCTCCGAAAATACTGGATACTATGGTGAACGGTGCAACGGGCTCGAGACACACACACACACACACACACAACCTCTCACCACTCCATGCTGTTTCCTCCTCTCCTTGGCCCCACCCACAGGCTCCTGACACCTCCTGATTGGCTGTATTACCCAGCAGCAGCCAATCGGGATGGAGGAAACTGCCCAGCCCCCTAGCAACAGCTCTGTTCTCTCCCTGCTCTGGGAAATCCCGCGGCCCCCCCAAGCCGGTCAGGTCACAATGTCCAGAGAGGTAATACCGGTATACACATACACACCCAGAGAGGTAATACCGGTATACACATACACGCCCAGAGAGGTAATACCGGTATACACATACACGCCCAGAGAGGTAATACCGGTATACACATACACGTCCAGAGAGGTAATACCGGTATACACATACATGTCCAGAGAGGTAATACCGGTATACACATACATGTCCAGAGAGGTAATACCGGTATACACATACATGTCCAGAGAGGTAATACCGGTATATACATACATGTCCAGAGAGGTAATACCGGTATACATACATGTCCAGAGAGGTGATACCAGGCACATACATGTCCAGAGAGGTAATACCGGGCACATACACGTCCAGTGAGGTAATACCGGTATACACATACATGTCCAGAGAGGTAATACCGGAGACATACATGTCCAGAGAGGTAATAACAGACACATACATGTCCAGAGAGGTAATACCGGGCACATACACGCCCAGAGAGGTAATACAGGGCACATACACGCCCAGAGAGGTAATACCAGACACATACATGTCCAGAGAGGTAATACCGGTATACACATACATGTCCAGAGAGGTAATACCGGTATACACATACATGTCCAGAGAGGTAATACCGG